>JAABOM020058795.1:0-13520 GCA_011800125.2 Solanum clarkiae
TAAAAGGAGGCAATAGTCATTTTCCAAATCATTTCAATGTATTATTAGTCTTAAAAAGCCAAATATCATTCATAATAATCCATGCTTAGGCTCAAATGTCAAAATCATAGTTTCATAGTTATAATAGTCATGCATAGGAATAGCCCATTCATATACCAGATGGTGCAAGCACCCAAAATGCTCAAAAAATCATAATCAATAGACATATATGTGATTACATTCTTATCATAATCATAATCATATCAAAATCATAACATAGAATAAAATTGGGATTAACTCATTTCATAATTTTCATAAATCTCCATAATCATGAGATGCATATGTTAAGCATGAAATGAGAATGTCGTGGATAATTTAGATTCAATTTAAAATCAACATATTATATGAAATTCAATTGAAACATAATTAAATCCACATTTAAAATCTAACTCATGCCTAAACAAGCCTTAAAAAGGGACATGCATATTCATAATTTCATAAACACAAAGTAATTCACCATATAATTATTCAAATCAGCTTAAACTCATCAACTAAATACTACACATGCATTAATAAAATTTTAGGAAGTATAATATTCATAACACCAATTTAAAGTAACCTAAATTTCATAGGAATTGCTTGAAAATAGTTTGGGATTCCTTGATTGAAAGGAAATCAAGGATCAACCCACATATCTTCACCAAGATGAAGAAAGCCCAAAAGAATTTGAAGAAGAATTGAATTTGTCTTAATTGCCAAGTTGAAATTTTCAAGAACTCTTAAGAGGATTAGAGAGAGTTTTTTGAATGAGAAAGAGTGAATGTGAATAATGTGTATAGGGTTTAGGTCTTTAAAAGGCCATTATATAGCATAGGAGAAACCAAAAGACCAATAGTAATAACCAAATTCACGGAAATGCCATTATTGAAATGAAATTAAAAGAAAAACTCGTATATACCCCTACACAGACGAGTTCTATGAAAACGGCCATAACTTCTTTGCCTGAATTCTACATGAGGTGAAACCAAGTAAGTTGGAAAGATAATTCAAAGAGCTTTAATTTGATGTAGTCCACCCAATTTCCTTTGTGCTAAGAGATATGCCCATTTAAGGTTGACCCTTCTATCGGTATTTAAGAAAAACTTAGCCAACGAAATTCCTTTGAACTTGCCTTGACGTAGGAGACCCATGATAGCATTAAACAACATAAATAAGCTTGATTTGAAGGCTTGAAAATGAACCTGTCTTGAGCTTGAAGATTCCTATACTTAGAAAATTTTCAATGAAAAGTTAGCCACATGGAAAGGCCACAAGGGTCGTGTGGTGTCACACGGTCCGTGACACTGCCCGTGGCACCTCCCTTAGACAAAATAAAAATCTCTCATGCCAAGAGTGAAGCTATACTTAGAAAAATTTCCACCTCGAAGGCTATATGAATGGGAACACGATCCGTGTGCCTTCACATGGCCTGTGAAGGTGGTCGTGTCCCACTACTTTGCTTCACATGTTGGTGTTCCAAGCTCAAGGTCATCACACGGCCCTCCACTTGGTCTATGAGGTGTCCCACGGTCTGCGTGGGGACCAAGTGAGATGTGCCTTAGCCCGAAACTCCATTCTAAGGCCACACAGCCAAAATTAAGGCCAAGTGTTGTGCCACTGGAGGCCACACAGCTCGTGTGACCTCACACTGGTCGTGTGGTCTCCCTTGAGATGACACTTGGTCCAAGTTTTTTCCAAAATGAAATTCTCAAGCTCCGATGAAGCCGTACAAAAATCTGGGTCATTACATCATCTCCTCCTTGGAAACATTCGTCCTCAAATATGCTAGAAGAAGGCTTGAAGGGCTTGACTTAGAACATGAAACTCCCAAACACAAGGTATAGTGCATGATTCACCATTTGAAAATCATCAAGTCATTACCACTCATATCAAAATTTATTCAAATCATGTTAAACATAATGTAAATAAATTATTTTCGTGCACATGTATGCATATCATATCATGAGACTCAACAATGAAAGAATTAGGCTCATTGAAAATGGAAGAACCTAATATCATAGGCTTGATTAGATTGGAAAGGATAGAGGTATCATTGCATCATACTTGATCCCACTTCCCACATAGCACTTTCCACGTGTTGATTCCTCCAAAGCACCAAACCAAAGCCACACCCTTGATACAAAGTCGCTTCACTTGTCTATCCAAAATTTTCACCAAAATTTCCTCATAAGTCAAGTTCTTCCCAAGATCAACACCTTCCCAAGGCACCATAGCACTAGTATTACCAAGCAACTTCCTCAACCTAGACACCTAGAGTACCGAATGAATAAAACCCAAACCTGGGTGCATATCCCATCCATAGGACACATTCTCAAAACCGCTTCACCATCTCATAAGGAACTACATACCAAGAACTTGACTTGCCTTTCTTTCCAAAACACATCACACCCCTCATAGGTGAGACCTTCATATACACCCCAATCACCAAAACGAGACTCATGATCCCTCTTTCTAACATCCAAATAAAACTTTTGATGACTTCGAACCATCTTCAACTTTTCCCTAACTAATTCTGCTCTTCCATAGCCTTCAACACTAAATCTGACCTATAAAATTCACCTCGTCTAGCTCAAACCATCCCACCAAAGACCTACACCTTTTAACACACAAAGCCCCAATGGTGTCATACCAATGCTAGCATGAAGGCTATTGCTGTAAGCAAACTCAATAAGTGGCAGATGATCATCCCCAATTAACCTTGAATTCTAACACACAAGACCTCATCATGTCCTCCAGAGTTTGGGGGGTTCTCTCGGCTTTCCAATGGATTAAGAATGAAAAGAGGTACTTAACTTCGCCTTAGTGCCAAGCCCCATTTGAGATGACTTTGTAAAAGTGAGAAGTAAGTCGGGTACTGCAATCCAACATAATACAAGTAGGCATACGATCCAGTCTACCAACCCTAAATTACATAACTTGGCTTTGTTTCCAACATTGAGAGTAGTCTCCACCGATAGAAAGTGAGCTGACTCAGTCATCCGGTCAACAATACTCCAAATTTAATCTAATTGCTTTCGGATCCGAGGCAAACCAACCATAAAATCCACGTTCATCTCTTCCCATTTCCAAGTAGAAATTTCTATACCTTGGGTCAAACCACCAGGTCCTTGGTGTTCTACCTTCATTTGTTGACAATTAGAGCGTTTGAGTACAAACTTGGCTGCATCCTTCCTCATACCATGCGACCAATACACTTCTCTCAAACCTTAGTACCTTTTAGTAGATCTCGGGTGAATCTAATAATGAGAGTTATGGGCTTTACTCATGATCTTCTCCATAAGACCATCAATGTCTGAAACACCCAATCGATCTTGGTACCGAGTTACACCTTGGGAGAAAACCTCTATCTTATTTTTGGCAATCGACCTCTTCAACATAACCAATGACGGATCTAGATCTTGCCTAGCCCTTCCATCAAGAGCCACAAAGGATTTGACCCCCCTTTTGAACATGAATACCTCCATCATTAGAGGTGGCCAACCCAACACCCAATCTAGCCCAATGGTGAACATCTTTTGCCAATACCTCCTACCCTTCACCCCCATAAGACACACTTCCCATAGATAGTCCACTAAGAGCATTGGCTACAATATTTACATTATCGAGATGATATAATACACTCGTGTCACAGCCCTTTAGGAATTCCAACCTTCTCATTTGCCTCAAGTTAATGTCCCTTTGAACGAACACATATTGAAAACTCTTGTGATCTTGGTGAAAACGCCCACTTATACACCATACAAACAGTGTCTCCAAATTTTCAAGTCAAACACCATTACCGCTAACTCAACATCATGAGTCGTGTACTTACGCTCATGCACCTCCAATTATCTCAATGCATAAGCTATCTCTTTACCATGTTTGCATAAGTACACAACCCAACCCAAACCGAGCAGCATCACAACACACCACCAACCTATCTAAGTCATCCGATAAAGTCAAAACAAGAGACGATGTAAACCGATCTTTCAATGCCTGAAAACTCTCCCCACACCTATCCAACCATACACACTTGGCATTCCTTTGAGCTAACATGGTCAATAAAGATGAAATAGATGGAAACCCTTCAACAAACCTCTTATAATAATCAGCCAACTTTAAGAAAATTGCGAGTATCTGAAGGAGAAAGCTTGCTAAACAATGCACACCCTTCACTAACTCCCGTCTAACCTCATCTATAAGATCTTCTATGACTTCCTCCTCGCCTGAATTGCATTACAAGCCCAAATTAACTCTCCCTATCTGGTAGTAAGGGATGGAGATAGGAAATATTAAGACACGCTCCATGGCACGATGTGAATCATGGAAAGTGAAACATTTCCTAAAATGCCTTATAGCCTCCTACCCATAGATGTGGCACGCATCACCCATGGATTAGACTCTACTTAATGTGGCATGTTGTACATCGAGGACCATTTATAAACCTAGTGCTCTGATACCATCTCTGTCATAACCTGTACCTGGGGTCTAGGAGTGACATGGCGAATCGGAACCCGAGAGTCCCCAAACAAGCCTCAAAGTATCCAAATTCACATCATCGGTTCAGAAGCGTGTCAAAATTAAACACATAAATTCTAAAGGATGGGAAAGTAGGAATCACGCTATGGGATATCTTAGGGAAAGGGATTAGCATGAATTCACATAGCATATAACGCATAATGACTAAGGAGCGGGTAAGTATAACTCATGCTATGGGGAAATTCGGGGCTTAGGATCTTCCACATTTCCACATCAAACATACATACATACATATATATATATATATGTATCAATTTTCCCATAATCAATTCATAATAGTCATATCCAAAGAATAACCATAATCATAAGGTTCAAATACAATATATAACACATAGATCCGACGAGAGTCTATAAGATGTTCAACAATGTCTCTAGACATAAGACGGGACTAGGGCCAAGACACGTACCGGGCTCACCCTCAAAGTAAATAATATAGACAAGACATCATAGGTAGAGGTTTAGTGGATTGTCCTTTAACGATAGGACTCACTACAACAATTATCTCAAGATCTAATCTAGCCATCGTACGGTGGATGCAAGTAGTTTCCGATCCCTACGTGGTGAGATCATGTAGGAAAAAATATGTGTTAATACATTTGAATGTACTAAGTATGCGAGATGCAATGCATGTAGCTTACCAAATTTGCACTTCAATGTTAGATGGCAAGGGCATATAATATAAAAAGAATCGTATATCAAAAACTATAATATAACAAGATGCTATGAAATTCATGATGCATGAAATGCAAATGATGCTCTTATATATAGTGGAGACGTGACTTAACTGACATGAGTAAGACCGAGCGAGCTATTACTTGGAATGCTGATGAAATCCCCTCATTAGTAAAGAGGTGGTCTACTTGCCAAAGGTAAACCATACTTCACCTTACGGGACAACACCCATTTCGCATGAAGTAACCTTCCTTACGGGACAACTTCCATTTCGAATAGGATTTTCACATATAGCATATCAAGTCATATTGTATCATGTCTTCTCCTTACGAGAACAACTCTCATTTCGGAGGCATCTTTTCTTATGGGAACAACTCCCATTTCAAAAAGAAAACCTATGCTAGGTACATAGTTCAAGGAAAGAGATCAAACCCTCCATCCATCGGTGCTAAGTCGTCATCCCACAAGAATACATATACGTATATACATACATGCTTTAAAAGGAGGCAATAGTCATTTTCCAAATCATTTTAATGCATCCTTATTCTTAAAAAGCCAAATACCATTCATAATAATCCATGCTTAGGCTCAAATGCCACAATCATAGTTTTATAGTCATAATAGTCATGCATAGGAATAGCCTATCCATATACCAGATGGTGCAAGCACTCAAAATACTCAAAGAGTCATAATCCATAGACATATATGTGATAACATTGTTGTCATAATCATAATCATATCAAGATCATGTCATAGAAATAATTGGGCTTAACCCATTTCATAATTTCCATAAATCTCCATAATCATGAGATGCATATGCTATGCATGAAATAAGAGCGACATGGGTAATTTAGATTCATTTTAAAATCAACATATTATATGAAATTCAATTGAAAACATAATAAAATCCACATTTAAAATCATGATACAATCACTCATGCCTAAACAAGTCTTACAAAGGGACATGCATATTCATAATTTCATAAACCCAAAGTAATTCACCATATAATAATTCAAATCAGCTTAAAATCATCAATTAGATACTACCCATGCATTAATAAAATTTTAGGAAGCATAATATTCAAAACCCCAATTTAATCCAAATTTTATGGGAATTGCTTGAAAATAGTTTGGGTCTCCTTGATTGAAAGGAAATAAAAGATTAACCCACATACCTTTACTAAGATGAAGAAAGCCCAAAATAATTTGAAGAACAATTGAATTTGTCTTGATTCCCAAGTTGAAAATCTTCAAAAACTCTTGAGAGGATTTGAGAGAGTCTTTTGAATGAGAGAGAGAGAGTGAATGTAAATAATGTAAATAGGGTTTTAGGTCTTTAGAAGGTCATTATATAGCATAGGAGATCCCAAAAGATCAATAAAAATAACCAAATTTATGTAAATGCCATTAATGAAATGGAATTAAAAGAAAAACCCGTATATACCCCTACACAAATGAGTTCTACGAAAAATGGGCATAACTTCTTCATCCGAACTCTAAATGAGGTGAAACCAAGTACATTGGAAAGCTAATTCAAAGATCTTTGATTTGATAGGTCGTGGCCCACCCAGCTCCTTTTGTGCTAAGAGATATGCCCATTAAATATGCCTATTAAAGTTGGCCCTTCTATCAGTACTTATGAAAAACTTAGCCAATGGAATTCCTTTAAACTTGGCTTGATGTAGGAGACCCATGATAGCATTAAACAACATAAATAAGCTTGATTTGAATACTTGAAAGTGAACCTAGCTTGAGTTTGAATATTTCCATACTTAGAAAAATTTTGACGAAAAGTTAGCCACACGGAAGGGCCACATGGGTCGTGTGGTGTCACATGGTCCATGACACTGCCCGTGGAACCTCCCTTAGACAAAATAAAATTCTCTCATGCCAAGAGTGAAGATATACTTTGAAAAAGTTCCACCTTGGAGGCTATACGAATGGGCACACGGTCCGTGTACCTTCTGACAGCCCGTGAAGATGGTCGTGTCCCACTACTTTGCTTCACATGTTAGTGTTCCAAGCTCAAAGTCATCATACGGCCCCTCCATACGGTCTGTGAAGTATCCCACAGTCTGTGCGGGGTCCAAGTGAGATGTGCCTTAGTCCGAAACTCCACTTCAAGGTCACACACTCAAAATTAAGGCCAAGTATTGTGCCACTGGAGGCCACACGGCTCATATGACCTCACATTGGCTGTGTGGTCTCCTTTGAGACGATATTTGGTTCAAATTTTATCCAGAACGAAATTCTCAAGCTCCGATGAAGTCGTACAAAAATTCGGGTCATTACACTCTCGGTATTTATTTTTTAGAATTTCCTTCTTCCACTCACATAAAGAATCAAGACCACCTTTCCTAGAAATAGGGAAGTGGTTGGTTGTTACAACCACCTCATCAATGGAAGATAATCATCCAGTCTTATCCTTCAGGGTAAGATTGGACAGTTATTTAAATAACTGCACCACTGTAAAAATTAAATAATCAGATCGAGTTAAAATTGTATCAGGTCGGTCCACATGTGCTACCCACGATCCCAAAAAAACTTACATCATATTATTTTGTATAGTTTTCTTTCTTTTTCAGATTGCCTTAATATTTTGTCATGACTTATTCTAGAAGTAACTTAGTAAAATTACATTGTCACGTGATTTTTAAAAAAAATAATTTTCACTTAATTTGCTCTCTTTATAATATAATTTATTTAGACTTATCTGAAAAGAATAAATTAATTGATGGAATAGCGTAAGAAAAATGGACCTTCCCTATAAGTCACCTTTAATCTATGAAGGAAGAATTGGTTGAATGTTTCCTAATCCCACAGATGTGAGACTTAACCATTTAACCAACATATATTAATCAAAGTGATGTACAATGTATATGCAAAAGACGTCATTGATTTTTATGTGTATCTTTCACTTTTCAATTTTAGAATGTTTTCCCCAAAAATATGAGTGAATTTCATGGATAATTCTTGAGCTATGCAAACTAATTGTGGGTTGGTTAAAGGAACCTACAGACCAATCAAAAAACAAAGAGCTTCTATAGTATTTGATCATTGTTGTTTCAAACATCTCTCTGTTCTAAGGTGTTGTTATAATTATATTGGGCCAAGAATTCCTTTGTAAAAGTATGAACTATGAAGAAAAGAGTGAAATTGAAAGGAAAAAAAAGGTAGGAGTTACCTTGTTGGATTTTGAGGACCATAAATAAATGGGTTTGTATTTTCAAATTGGTTGTTGGGATTCATAAGTCTATTTGGCCCAAATTTACATTCACACTATAATTAACTGGCATTTCTATCCTTCCTTCTCAAATTTACTTTTCTTTAATCAATTTATTTATTAAATATTACTCAATGATTAAAAAAGAAAAAGAAAAGTTCCACGATGCATAGGGTATGAATTTATTCCCATATTACTATAACTTTCGTAAATACATATTTTTTTTAAAAGATAACTTAAATATAGTATGTTTTTTTAATTTCTTGTAGATTTGCCGCAAGTTGGGCAAATGGACGGCAATACATATATAATTTTTTATTCTTTTTTTATTCCTTTTTTAAAAATAAAATAATTAATAAAGAAGAATACAAAATTTAAAATAGCTATTAGAATATAAAGTTTAAAATTTAAATTACGAGATAAGTTCACTAATAATAATAAATTCAAAATAAATTTAACTTGCACATAACTTCAAGTTTTATAGAAAATTTAACAAGTAAAAATAAATAAAAAGTATGATACACATCGTCCACTCAATAACAATAATAAGAAGAAGAAAAAGAAATTGATATACTCCTCACTTTCTGATTCATGGCTGATATATTTTTCATTAAGGAAAAGAAAGTCTCACATTTGACTAATAGAAGTGAAAAATGATCTAAATTTATTTTTTGATTTTTCAACAAAAATAAAATTCACATATGGGTATATTTGATCTTTTTCACAAAGCTTCCATATGCATTTGAGCATTTACACATGAAATTTTTTTATCCTCTTCGCTTTAACGATTGATATAAATTTATTATTCCCTTCGTTCACTATTAGATGTCAAAATTTTCTTAACTTGATTTTCATTTTTGCTCATCATTTTGGAGAAATCAATGTAAGATAATTTTTTTTTTACCTATTTTACCTCCTATATATGTATGTATACATACATTTATTGAATATACTTATATTTCTTATTAAGATTTGATTTTAGCAACTAATTTCATTGATGGTTGAACATATTAAACTCAAATCGTAGATAAAATGGTTACACAATTTCCACAAAATAAACAATAATAATTATTAGTTTTGTGTAACACAGAGATCATCATTAGTGTTTAATTATCAATGCTAATAACATGTGTCAAAGAAAATATAACACTTACACAGTTTCGTAAAGGCTCCGATGTATTCAATAGAATAAGTGTGGAAATCTTTTGTTTGGTTGATTTTCTCTTCTCTATTACCCAATCCATCAATGAAAATATTTATTGAAACCAATAGGTTTCCCATCCACATTTCCCAAAAATTCAAAATCAATCTCGTCATGATTTTGTTGATACTAAAATAACTGCATTAGCAATCCAAATTCATCAAAAACATAATAAAAATTTTAAAAAATACATTAATTTTAATCTTATGCATACATAGGAAGGCACAACAGTGCCTACTGAATTTCTTGGCATGTGTCAAATTGACCAAACAAGGAGAAATTTTTTTATCGCATTGCCGAACCTGAAAAGTTGACACGAAAATCATTGTTTTGGTAGGAAAATGAAAAGAAATTTAATTTGCATTTCAAGTTATTAATTACCATATTCCCTGTCCAATATCATGCTTCTTGTAAAGGCCATTTGCTGATATGTTTACGTGATTAGGAGGCCATTTTACTTGAAAATCTTTATTAAAATCTCTCGTAGAAATTTTTTGAAATCTATTGTTTTAATATTTAGTTTTAGCTAATACTATAATTTATTTATTTTTTGTCAAGCTGGAATGTTTTGTCCATGTAGAGTTTTTGAAATATATTATTTTAATATTTAATTTTAACTAATACTATAATTTATTTATTTTTTATCAAGGTGGAATGTTTTGTGCATGTAGAGTGTGATGTGGCATTTTTTAAAAAAAATAAAAGAAATAGTGTAGTACACACCGAGAGTGGAATAAGTGATAGTTTAGGTATGAAACTCACATTTCCAATAGTTTAGATATGAAACTTAAAAAAGAATAGTTCAAATGTGTTTTTGAAACTTATTTAATTACAATATGAACACAATCAAATAATTTTTTCTTTCTTTTCTCTTGTATATATTCTATTATTATTCTTTTAAGTAAGGAAATAGTTTTAATTCTTTTTCTTTCTTTTCTCTTTTATTTTGTTCTTACTCTTTCTTTTTATTTCTTATATTTTTACACTTAAAAATTAAATAAGAAAGAGAAAGTCATATAATGATATAAATAAATTCACAAGGGAGACATTTAAGATTGAAATTAAATGTTGAATATGAGAAGGATCAAATATAGCCTATATTAATTTTGTCTTATTAAAATATTAAAATAAATACATTGAATCATGTATTGACCTTAGTTAATAGCAACCCAAAAGAACCATGTATTAGTATTGTAGTTTCATGTCTATATATATATTATGCCTATTTGAAAACTTGCGAATCATTAGTTATATCTATTATTGATATCACATGTAATTAACTAATTTATTTAAATAAATTTAAAGTACATTTTAAATAATTTTAAATACCATTAAAAATATTTCAATAACGATGATCAAAACATAAAATACTTGTAATATGGAAGGCAATGACGCTACAACCTTTAGACCATCACCTTTTTGATGAACAGTTTCATCAACACTATCACCGCCGCCATTGTGAACATCAGCTTTAGATAGACCTCCTGAAGGTGGTGTAATATCTCCACTTTCATCAATATTTGGGTCAAACTCAGACAAAAAGAAGGCAAATAGTCCATTGTTGAACCATGCAATTGAAAATTCTTTTAAGAAAAAAAATACTGAATCAACTGCACAGTCGACTGTTGAAGATGGTGAAAAAATACAGATGAATTAGGAGAGAGAAACGGAAAGAAAAATTTTGAATTAAGTCATAAATGTGAAGGAATATAAATTAATGTGATTGGTATTGATTAGAATCCTACACAATAAATAAGGCGTAATAATAGACTTGAATTAAAAAGTTAACCGAGTAAGTATCAAAAATAATGTGAGAAGAAGGAAAAATATGAATTTTTGTAATCTTTTTTAAAGGAAGGGAATATTAGAGATTTTGAATAATAAAGTTGTGTATTAGTGTAATTTTTTGAAAAAAAAAAAATCATCTTTTTGAGATCTATATAGCCCATTGAAGACTACTGAAGTGACTAACTCTTTAAAATTAGAAAGCATTAAAAATAAAGAAAATAGTTTGTGCTATCTTACTATTTCTCTCTAACCCCAAATAGGTTGATGTTTAGAAAGAATTCTTTATAGAAAGGTTGACTACAATTTTTGTTTTTGTCTTATTGAGTTCATAATAAAAATACTTTGATCGCTCTTTTTTGGATTCTATATATTTAAAAAATAAAAAATGCAGTCATATTTTAGATATAAATTTTATTTGCCTTTTCAAAAATTATAAAAATATGTTTTTGTTAACATAGATTTCAATAAATATGTAGTGACTTAAGTGTAACACTCATACTTTTCAAAATGTTTAAAATTAACCCATCTCTCCAAGGTATGAAATAGAGTGATTAATAAATTAAGAATTAAGTAATATATTACATTTTAAGTTTTAAAGTTAAGCGGGTTGTGAAATAAAAGTTGACAAATGTTATTGCAAGTTTCACTTTAAAGATCTCTCTGAAATTTGGGTAAAATGTCTATAAACTTTTCTCCCAATATACAAAAATTTGTGAGACCCATCAACTATCAAAACAAAGGTATATGAGTCCACTTTTCAACGCATCAAACGTTTGGCATAAGAATTCAGAATAGAAAGATATTCCTATTTTAATAACGACTGCACAGAAGAGGCGGTTGTAGGCGGCTAGGTCAGTGGAACCTTATATAAACACCCACCTTCATATCTTCCTCATTTTACTTTGACTTTTCAGTGAAATAATAGAGAAAATTCATAAAAATACCTAAATACTCCTTAGATCCTTGTGAGTAATCTTGCAAGCTTCGAAAAAATTGTTCTACGTCATGAGCTCGTCATTTTGGTATAGCTTGCCCACGAATGTAACCAATTTGTGTTTTTTCATATGTGCACGTGTTTGTGTGTGTATGCAGTTTTGCTGATTTGATTTGTGGTTATAATTAAAGTTTTAATAACTAGAATTGAAGGGAGCCTTGGAGTAATTGGTAAAGTTGTTGTCATGTGACTAGAAAGTCACGGGTTCAAACCTTGGTAACATCCTCTTGCAGAAATGCAAGGTAAGACTACGTATAATAGATCTTTGTGGTCGGCCCTTCCTCGGAAAGTGCATCGGGCTTGCCTTTTTTAAAAAAAAAATAACTAGAATATCAATTAGTGAAGGAAAAATCTGGTTGCTAAAAAGAGGTATAATGGTCAGATTTTTATCATCGTTAAAGCTTTTTTAATGACTAAATTTAATTCGATCGTTAAACTTTTAACGGCAGAGCTTTTAACGATCGGTGACTACAGGATTTTAATCGATCGTTATTGACTAATAACGACCGAATTTATACTTTTAGCGATGAAATTTTTCTTCGTTAAAGACCTATTTTCCTGTAGTGCTAGTTAATATCGTGGTGTAGTTTTTTGGGAGTTGTGGAAGGGTACTGCCCAAATAAAATGTTCCTTAACCTATTATGAGGGTTTATATCAAGGTAAGAACATTTTTTTATGTTATATAACTATTTTAAACCTCGGATAATAGTTCCTTTGGTGAAAATTCATATATTTTTTTTCAGATTGTCATGTCAACTTATTCTTATGCATATTGATTCAATTCTTTTCATATTTTAGTACTTTGTGGGTGTGAGAAGAGATAATTGACTGTTTATAAGCATCGAAAAAGATATGTTAGGCTATTCTTTTTTTTTCAGTATGTTTTTTAAAAGATTAGGAGCAATATAATTGGATTGTTATCGTTAATGTACTCATAGTCATAATTGTTGATGGTTGGCTGCTCAAGTGGTTATATTCCCCCCTTGGTCAATATTCTGTGCTTAAGACCAATCACTAGGGTTGTAGGGTGCGGCTATCCACCAAACAATCAAGGGGTTTGTACCTTGATATAGTATGAAATCATT
>JAABOM020058796.1:0-13519 GCA_011800125.2 Solanum clarkiae
TATAGTTATAGGTTGGTTCTCCCGAGCCTTATCGGCAATAGGTGCCGGTCCGCCCTACGGGACTTTGGGGCGTGACATTTACTTACATCTCATCAAAACTCTTTTCTCGGAAACATCATTTACGCTCAGTTTTTATATTTATTTAGACTCAGCTGAATATATATATATATATATAAGATCAATAATATATGAGTTGGATCACTCACATGTTCAAGAGAACGCTTCTTTTACTCAATGCATGACAATATGTTCTATTTTTGACTCAAAACAATGCATTATTGAAAGCAAGGTAATAACTCAGCTTGGGTTCATGTGAAGTTAGGCATAAAAAGTAATTCTAGAGTAAGAATTTTACGTATAAACACCATCTCAATTAATAAACATGGAATTCAATGATAGGAATCATAACTCATGATTCGAAAACTCAATAGAATTTGGATTAAAACTCAACTTGAACTTTTAAATTTTAAATATAGGGCACATGGACGAACTCAATCCAACACTATGAATGGTCTTACATACTTAGAAGATCGTTGTCTAAGCAAAACTCGAAGAACTTTGACTAAACTTTTGACCCCTAGCTTTTTTATCTCTAATTCTCGCTCTCAGAATATTCTAAGTATTAATTAGAATAAAAGCACATAGAATACTAGTAAGTGGCCTAACTTAGCCTCAAAACGTTAGAATCTTGATCTGGGAAAGATGGGGAAAAAAATGAAAACACCCTTTACTAAACGCTGAAGGAGCCATCCATAGAGTCCTCTATGGACCGTAAGATATTCTACTACAAATTATGGAAGACTGGTAGTAGAAAATGGGCCAAGCTACTGGATTTGGAGTCCTGGGTCTACGGATACCCTTCTACGTGACATCTTATTTGATCGTAGAAAAATTATTGAGACTTTAGTTTCTCGGAACTTTTATTATATACGAACATAAGCTATGGGTCATAGAATCTTCTACCATGCTCATAGAAAAAGTAGTCGACATTTTGCTATCTATGGTCCGTAGAAACCCACCTTTTACAGAGCTGAAATTCTTCTCTGAACATTTTGGGCTGATCTAATTTTTTGGTGATTCTCGTTATATCAATTAATGTGCAAATGCAATATTAGATGTCATTATTATTCTTCTATTAGCAAAGTACATGTTGCTGCTTAAAAATTGAATTATTGATACTTATAGCATTTTCTAATGATTTACCTTTATCTTTGAGTTAACAATTCAACCAACATGAATGGCCCCACTAAGCTTAATTACCAAACATAATTGGTCACATTGCACGGCAAATCAAGTACTGTACTACTTAATTAAGAAGTTGCATCATTGTTTTTCCTTTGTAAGTAAAGATATAAATGACATAAGGCTCCATGTATTATTAGGTAATTTGCAGTGGCTTACTTGGTGTAGTTGGTAGAAAATGATGGACAGCTGCTTATATTTTTTTTTCTTTACATTGACGTAATTTTAGTTGGCCCCTTGATGACATGTACTCCTATCAGTTGTTTTATAGACAAACTGTAGTGCTTTTGGATAATAGTGGTGACCATGCATAACCCTATACGCTTGATGCATATCATTTTCTTAACATCATACTCTCCCAATATCTCCGTACTACCAAGATAACTATTAACAAAAAATTAGAAGAGAAAAGAAAGTAAGTGAAGACAAACTAGGACAAAACCAACATGCACGCATCTGAAAGATAAAAATGGCAGAAATGAGAATGTTAAGATAGCTAGATCTATGGACATACTAGGAAAGATAGATATAGGAACAAAGATATTCAAAATAAGGTGGAAGTAATCTTAACGAAGGATAAGATGAGGAAAACGAGACTAATATATTTCACATATGTGAATATATATAGATCCTCCAGTGAGGAGCTGTGAGATTGGCTATGGTGGGTCTAATGAGATGTAAAAGAGGTAGAGATAGGTCAAAAAAGAATTGAGATTAGGGTAGAATGCTAGCAGAACATGAATGACTATAGATACACAATGGAATATGGAGGTCGGGGATTAGAGTAGAAGGCTAGTAGATAATTGAATATTGTGCATCTAGTTTCTCTTATATTATATAATTTTTTATTTTCCTCGAATTTATACCACTAGAGAGATAGTCTAGTGGTCTTTTATTAAAAATTAAAAAAACTCTCACGGAGAAGTACAAGCAAAGGAGGCTAAGCCTTACCTTACCAAATCCTAATGAGGTATTAATTAAACCTTTACTGATTAACAAGCATAAAGAAAATACGAGTTAGACAGAACTAAATATCTTATGATCACCACAGAGTTTGTTATATAATCAAACTTTATTGTTGTTTCAATTTATTATTGTTGTTGGTCATGAATATACCACATATTGTAGTTGAAATCAAAAATAAACAAAAATGAATAAGTAAATATTCAGATGGGAGTACGAATATCTCATTCTCTTTGATGTGATTCAAGTTCCTAACAGTATAATGTAGAGCAATCCAACTTTAATTAATTGCTAATTTGAAGAGTACAAATGATGATGTCTCATAAAAACTATATAAAACTTTAAAAAAAATTGTAAAATCATTTCTTCCTGAACCACTATTTGTCAACTTAAGCAAAAAAATTTATCTTCTGGTTTATAGATATGTGACTTGTGTGTAGTACATATCTCTGTACTTGTGTAGAGGACTGTAGTCCATTCATTGGTGTCTATTTGTCAGCTACGTTGTTAGTATCCTTTTCTCATGTGCAAATAAAGATTTTTATAGGTAAAAATGATGATTTCTTATAAACCAAAATATACGAAAAAGTCTCATGATTCTTTAATTTGTCATTTAAAATTGATATATCTCTTGCTTATAAAATTAATTTATATATATTTTTATATTATAAAAGTGGCTCACATATCCTATAATTATAAAAATGGCTCACATATAATTTTTTTAATTCGAAGGAAGGTGAAAAAATTGATTTTAAATTTATTATTATAATTTTTTTTTTAAATCATATATTGATATATATGATCCTTCCAACAAAGTTCAAGGACATATTTGATCTTTTCCACACATGTAATAATTTTTTACTTTTTTTATTATCATTTTGAGTTTCTTGTTCTTATTTGGTGTTTTTCCCTTTCATTCTTTAGCATAAAACATGAGAAATAAAAAGAAAAAAGTGTGAATGAGAAAAAGAAAAAAAATAAGAATAAAAATTTTATAACTAATTTTTTTGCGGCTATACTGTAATTTAATTTTTGTATCTATAGAAAGACTTTCGAGCATCTGTAATAGATTTTACAAGAAAATATAACTAAAAAAATAAATTTGACCATCATATGGTATTCATTGATCTCGAGAAGGCATATGACAAAGTCCCAAGGGATGTTTTATGGAGTTGTCTAGAGGTGAAAGGTGTCCCAGTGACATATATCAGGGCGATTAAGGACATGTACGATGGAGCCAAAACTCAGGTAAGAACGGTGGGAGGAGACTCAGAATATTTTCCTGTTGAGATGAGACTCTACCAAGGATCTGTGTTGAGCCCTTTCTTGTTTTCTTTGGTGATGGATGAGTTGACGCAATCTATTCAGGAGGAGGTACCATGGTGTATGCTATTTGCAGATGACATTGTACTGATTGATGAGACTCGGACTAAAGTTAATGATAGGTTGGAGGCCTGGAGACACACCTTAGAGTCCAAAGGATTCAAATTGAGCAGGACCAAAACTGAATACTTGGAGTGCAAATTCAGTGTCGAGAGGGATGAAGCAAACTCTGATGTGAGGCTTGCTACTCAACCTATCCCCAAGAGGGAAAACTTTAAGTATCTAGGGTCCATCATCCAGAGTAGTGGCGATATCGACGATGATGTCGCACATCGTATTGGGGCAGCATGGACTAAATGGAAGCTTGCCTCTAGAGTATTCTGTGACAAGAAGATACCACCTTAACTTAAAGGTGAGTTTTACAGAGTGGTGGTTAGACCATCGTTGTTGTATGGAGTGGAGTGTTGGCCAATAAAAAAGGCACATATTCAGAAGATGCATTTCGCAGAGATGAGGATGTTGAGATGGATGTGTGGTCATACCAGGAGTGACAAGGTTAGGAATGAGACCATTAGGGAGAAGCTAGAGGTGGCCACGATGGCCGAAAAGATGAGGGAAACGAGACTGTGATGTTTTGGGTGTGTGCAGAGAAGGAGTACCGATGCTCCTGTTAGGAGGTGCGAGAGGCTGATTTTGGGAGATACTCGGAGGGGTAGAGCTAGACCGAAGAAGTACTGGGGGAGGTGATTAGACATGATATGACGAAACTTGATCTCACTGAGGACATGACCTTAGATAGAAAGAAGTGGAGGTCGCGAATTAGAGTAGCAGGCTAATGGTAAGGTTAGGTGGATGCATGGCCTTGGGTATAGTAGGGTTAGGTGGAGGACGGGTTTTTTAATCATGTGTTCGCATTATCTGTCGTATTATGTGTTAATTTTATCTTAGTTACATACTGTCATGTGTTATTAATTATTAGTCGCTCTTTTTGTTTCCTTCCCTTCCCTTTTTGTCACATCTAGTTCTTTCTTGCTTATAGGTTTTGAGATGAGGGTTCCCTATCAAAAAGACTCGCTACTTCTATGGTAGTGGTAAGGTCTGCTACATTCTACCCTCCCCAGACCCCACTTGTGAAATTTTACTAAGTATGTTGATGTTGATGAAATTAGTTATTAAATTGAAAAAGTAAAAAAGAATACATCTGGGTAGGATCAAATATATATACTTCTACATAACTTTTGATTTTTAATTAAAAATAAAAATATTGAATTTATCCGTTAGAAGAAAATGATATATGAGCCACTTATATAATATGAATATATGCAAACCCATTTTATAATAAGGATATATCAATTCTAAATAATAAAATTATCGAATACATCACACTTTTTCTCCAAAAATATATATATATAAAAAAAAAAACAATTGTACAAAACTAGAAATCATTTCTCCCTGGACCACTATTTGTCAATTTGCGCAACTTGACAATTTTTTATCTTATATAAAGGAAGCCAAATGACTTCTCATAATTTCACTTGTATCCCCTCTGTAGCACTACTACCTTTGGCATATGACTTATTTAAATTTTAATAAAATACTAAAATAAAAATAAAGTCTTCTTAATTGACAAAAATATACTTTATTTACACCATCGATCAAATTTAATTTGAAGTAAGAAATTAGTTACTGTTTGATCGTAGAAATTCAAGCTTGCTTGTGCTATTTCATCGTCGAAAATTAGGAATTATGCTGGAATCTTACAATATTTGTTTGGCACCCAGATAGACTAGATTTTTTTCAATTGAGTAGTTATAAATCTGTTTTCCTTTGCATGATAAAATATAGAGATTGATGGAAGAAATTATGCATAGGCTTTCGAGCACAGAGTTTGGATGGCTAAATATGCAACATTGCTATTAGGATAGAAATGTATTATGTGGATTATGATTAGTCCATGACTAACGATGATAGTCTAGTTCTTGATTGTCCTTAATACTTCTTATTGAGATGATTGATGATTCTTGTCAAGTTTATGTCTAAAAGAACTGTTGAACTATTATATTGTTGCGTCCTAATATTCCATATGTGTGATATATGCATGTTAATTAATTCATAGTATTTCTTGCATATATGGGAAAAAGGAAATGACGGCATAAGCTAATTGATAACCTATCACGACCTAATTGAATGTAATGAACCTATTACTTAAAACTTGGTTAGTTGTTCATTATTTATTGTGAATGTAATTATGATTGTGATTGTTATTATGGATCGGGTGTCACGTTCCAATATATTATTGGATCGAGTGTCACGTTTTGACACATTATTATTGAGCTAGATATCACATTCCGACACATTATTGGATTAGGTGTCACGTTCCCACACACTAACTATTGGATCAGGTGTCATATTCTGACACACTAATAGTTTAGGTGTGAATTTCATGAGAGTACCATTGTTATTAACTATAAATTAAGGATGGCAAAAATATGCCCAACCCGACCCAACCCGGAGAGATATGAATAGGCTGAGTCATAGAGAAAATAAATATGAGTCATATTGAGTTGAACCCAAATAAACCCAATAAATATTGGGTTAAGTTGGCGTAACCCAACAGGTTGAAATACAACCCAACCTAACGGGTTAAAACTCTAGGTCTTCAAAATCAGTTGAGAGAACAACGGAGGATGGAAGAACAACTATTCATTGTAGCTAACCATTTTAGTGTGAACAGAGTAAGCCTGAGCAAGCTGAGTTTTGAGCAGAAAATTCTCCTTTTTGCTCAAAATAAGGAATTAATTCCTTGCTCTAACGATTTCTCCTCTTTTTTGATAAGTTTATTTCAAATGATGTCTCTTCTCTTCTAGTAAGTTTCTTTATTAATGGTTTATTTGGTCAATATTTGGAGTTCAGAATCTCAATCGAAATTTTGACAATTTCAATTATTCTGAATGGTCAAATTAACACTAGTGCCAGCCCAAGTCCCTTTAGGGCGGACTAGCACTCGTTGTCGATAAGGCCCGGGAGAATCAACCTTTATCTATGCGCTTTCTATACATATTACAAGGTCTTTCTACATTTGACATGCCCTTAAGAAAATAAACAGTGATAACAAGCCTAAAGGAAATGTATATGACTAGGCCGTTGGGGCCACGGTGGTTAAAGTACGAGACATGACCACACATTAATTTACATAGTCTACAAATCCTCTAGAAAAGAGAAAGTATCTGATAAGGGTCGGGACAGGCCCCGCCTCGACTACCTGTACAATATAAACATATAAGCTCTAAACACACACAAAGCCCCAGAGCAACCTGGAGCTTGGTATCAGCAGCTAGATATCCTGTACTCCTACTAGGGAGATCTACTAGCACCTGTACCTGCAACATGAAATGTAGGTCCCCCATAAGGAACGTTAGTACGAGATAATGTACTAAATATGTAAGGTAGGATATACTGTATGTGAAGTAGTAATTCAAATGAGACCATGCACTGATGCAAGATTAGAGACCACCTTTGGTTATACTTTGGAATCATATACTTTATATTCTTTATATTACTTTATCTTTACTGTATAATCTGTGCCCAACTGTAACACAAATGACCAAATGATCAGTGGTAAAACTGTATTGGGATCGTCCCTGACTAGGTTCTTCCTTAACCCCTCGGGCTACCACTCGTGATAGGATCGTCCCTGACTAGGTGATTCTTCCACCCCTCGGGCTACCACCCATCAATAAGTAATATAATTTATCTTTCAATTATCTTTGAGATAGTTCTTTTGGTGGTCATAATATTGGAGTTACAGGACTGTATATATAGCATGTGACATGTAGATAATTATACAAGACAATATGACAATGAAAAAGAGTACGTTACACAAACAATGAAATGCGTATGAAATAGAACAACCGTGAACTTTATTTAGTAACAAAAACCCATGTAACTTGGTATCCAAGTATATATGCAGATTTGAAAGTGACTATGTATGGAAGCATGTGTACATGTCAAAGAATGGAGACACGGTTAATAGTTGTGTTGGAGTTGGCAAGTGTCTTTATGTGCCACTAAAGAATCTAGATTTCATGCCAAGTAATACGAAATCAAGTAGCCTTACATACCTCATTGTATGACCTTGTTACAACCTTGGATTAAATTTGCCATCCTCAAAATATTTATCTACAACATGGTAGGTGATAAAACTAGAATTAGAAGCCAGTAGATACATCTTGGCAGCCCAATCACATAAAAAAAAACACGGGCAGCAAGCGGGTATTTATGAACCCGAGCGTATTCTTACAAACTTTTCGCCCCTAATCGTATTTTCTAATACACATTCACATGTATACATCATGTCCAACCTGTTTTAGTGTCACAAAATTCTTACAACAGCCTATAAAGCATAACATATAACAATTCTACACAACCTATAAATGGACAGCATAATGTTACCTCCATTCGCTACATTTCGACATCGACAATTCCAAACTTGTTCCAACTCTAACCAAACTATTCCAATAACATTTACACATACAAACAGTACTAAAACAGTCTTAGAACAACATCGAAGAAGTCATGAAGGACGTGAGCAATAACCGTTCATCCAATAGCCCACAAGTTTCAATCAACATTACACTTAAGATAACACAATAAAATACATTTGTTAAATGAAATCAAAATAAGGGCAGCAAGCTTAGGGTAATATTTATACCTCAAACCATATTAATAACATCAATTTATCTTCATAATACAGCCCAAAAAAATCATAGAGAAGTCACTAAAACAAAAGGCAAGTGTGCAACAACTTTATAAATACATGTTGTCCCAAATTTTCAGCACAAAGATACTAGCATATACTTGTTATTTTTCATAAGAAAATCATACTTAACACATATGTAAACTTACTTACCTTTAAGGTGTAGGGCTTCTCCAAGAACCCTAGAAGTTCCTTTTAGCTGCTTTACAAAGTCAAGAGACGTTGAGAGAAAACTTGGAGATAATCTTTTTTTTTTTGTTGGTCAAGTTAACAATGACTTGTGGGAGCTTCTTTAACCCTTTTAAAGTGGGATTTTGGCTGCCTTACTAAGGAATTCTCAGCCTTATTTCACCAAGCTGGTGATGCAACTCCTTTCTCCTTTCATTTGGGCCTTTTGGGACTCCAAATTGGTTGGGCCTTTGCTGCCCATTTTCAGCTTCCTTTTTAATTAGTTTGGGCCTAAAGTATCAAAGAAATTGTGATGTCTTTGGGCCCTTTTAATATCCTCCTTGGGCTGAACATATAGTCCATTTACGATTCTAAAACATGGGCAAAAGTTACACCCTTAACACGGACTTTATTCATAATCGGACTTGGACAAATTCGACATCGAGCCTCATCTCTGTTTAGCTAGCAAATTTAAGCTAAGCAAGTAGGTGAATCACCTGCTAGCTTTATAAGTTCTACTAGCACCTCAATTCTCTTACTTCATTTAAGGTCGTGATCTCCTCAATTTGACACAAAACTTGTATACAGTAGACCCTCTTAAGCGTTAGACGCACATATCCCTCTATGACATGTGATTCGAGCACTTTTAAAAATGGACACTAATTTGACCAAATCATATCATGTTTCATTTGCATTGCACTAGGATTGTAAGGTGTAAAGTGTTACATCCTCCTGCCCTTAGGAACATTCGTCCTCGAATGTTAGAACAATTGGATAGCTTAACCAAGTTTAAACTTTTACTTACACAAACATTTGACAGCATATTAAGTATTCAATCACACGTATTTTGATTTCATCGCATCCTCAGCCTTCCATGTTATTTCTTTGGCTTGCTGATTTCTCCAAGGTACTTTTACTGAAGCTATTTCTTTATTTCTTAGCTTCTTAACTTGACGATCTAGAATGGCAATAGATACCTCTTCATAAGTGAGATCTTCTGTAACCTGCACATCCTCAATAGGAGTGATACGGGATGGGTCACCTATGCATTTTCGAAGCATTGAGACATGAAAAACTGGATGAACCATTGAAAGCTCTTGGGGTAGCTCTAGTTCATATACAACCTGCCTGGACCTTTTAATAACTTTATATGGCCCTATGTAACGTGGGCTCAATTTTTCTTTCTTACCAAATCTCATAACCCCTTTCATTAGAGACACCTTTAAAAATATCAAATCCCCTACTGAGAATTTCAGTCCTCTCCTCCTAGCATCCGCATAGGAATTGTGATGACTTTGGGCTGTTTCTAGTCATTGTTGTATTACCTTAACTCTTTCCATGGATTGTTGTGCTAGATCTGGCCCAAGTAAGGTGGTTTCACCCACTTCAAGCCATCCAATTGATGACCTACATTTCCTCCCATAAAAATCTTTATAAGGTGCCATCTTGATACTCGCGTGGTAGCTATTATTATAGGTAAAATCAATAAGCGGCAAGTGGTCCACCCAACTACCTTTAAAGTCCAATGCATAAGCTCGCAACATATCTTCAAGTGTCTGAATGGTGCGTTCTGCTTGACCGTCTGTTTGAGTGTGGAAAGTTGTATTCAAATTCAATTGTGTCCCTAAACTCTATTGGAAGTACTGCCAAAACTTTACAGTGAATTGAGCTCCTCGGTTAGATATAATGGAGATTGGGACTCCATGTAGCCTGACTATCTCTTTGAGGTACAGCTTGGCATACTCTTTAGCTGTATAATCACTCCTAACTGGCAAGAAGTGTGCTAACTTTGTGAGTCTGTCAACTATTACCTATATGGAGTCAAACTTCCGAAACGAGCGAGGCAAATTGGTAACAATCCATATTGATCATATCCCACTTCCAGGTTGGAAGCTTTATACACTGCATATAACTTCTTGGCTTTTGGTGTTCTACTTTCACTTGTTGGCAATTTGGACATTGAGCCACCATTTCTGCAAGGTCCTTTTTCATGCCTTCCTATAAAAACATCCGCTTCAGGTCATGGTACATCTTAGTTGATCCTGGATGGATGGAATATCGGGAATGATGGGTTTCTTCCATTATCCTCTTTCTTAAATCATTAATATCATGCACATATAATCTATTTTGGCAGTAAAGTACTCCATTTTGTGCAAGGTCAAAGCCCTTTATCGTACCCTAACTCACTTTTTTCTTGAGCTGTCATAGAACAGGATCCTCGAACAATGAAGACTCTGCAGCATTATGCACAATAACCCCTTCCTTTGGAGTTTTAAGAAGGCGAACTCTCAAATTGGCTAGCTGACATAGATCCTTAGCCACTCCTTCCCTTACCATAGCTTGATCACCAGTATTCATGATTGTCTTACGAATCAGAGCATCGACTACCACATTTGTCTTCCCCAGATGGTATAGTATATCAATATCATAATCTTTTATTATCTCTAGCCATCTCCGTTGTAAGTTTAGGTATTTCTGCTTAAAGATGTATTGCAGGTTCTTATGATCAGTATATATATCAACATGAACCCCATACAAATTGTGGCGCCATATTTTCAAAGCAAACACAACCGCTGCTAGCTCAAGGTCATGTGTTGTATAGTTTTTCTCATGTGGGCGTAGTTGCCTAGACGCATAAGCAATTACCCTACCATTTTGTGTCAGTACACACCCTAAGCCAACTCTTAAAGCATCGCAATACACTGCATACCGATCAGTGCCTTCTGGAAGTACTAGCACAGACGCAGAAGTTAGCTTATTTTTCAGCTCCTGGAAGAATCCTTTCACATGCATCATTCTCTTGGAACTTGGTTTCCTTATGTGTCAGCTTTGTTAGGGGTGCAGAAATAGAAGAAAAACCTTCAACAAACCTCTTAACCTGCCAAGCCTAGGAAGCTCCGAACTTCCATGGGTGTTGTTGGTCTTGGCTAATCTTTCATAGCTTCTATCTTTTGTGAATCAATCCTTATTCCCTCATCAGACACAATATAACCCAAGAATGCCACTGATTTTAGCCAAAATTCACATTTAGAAAACTTGGCATACAATTGTCGATCATGAAGAATCAATAACACCTGTCGCAAGTGATCTGCATGGTCCTCTTCTGATCTTGAATATACCAAAAAATCATCTATAAACACTATCACAAACACATCCAAGAATGACTTGAATAACCTATTCATCAGATCCATAAAAACCGCTGGTGCATTCATTAGCCTAAAGGACATAACAAGAAATTCAAAGTGACCATAGCGCATTCTGAAAGCAGTCTTAGGTATATCTTTCTCCTTCATCCTCACTTGGTGATAACCTGATTTCAAATCAATTTTTGAAAAGCATTTGGAACCCTATAACTGATCAAATAAATTATCAATCCTGCGGAGGGGGTATTTATTCTTAATTGTCACCCTATTCAATTGTCGATAGTCGATACACATTCTCAAGATGTCATCCTTTTTGTGTACAAATAACACTGGTACACCCTAAGGGGATACACTAGGTCTTATGAAACCCTTATCCAATAAGTCTTTTAACTGCTCTTTTAATTCCTGCAATTCTGTTGGGGGCCATTCTATATGGAGGGATAGAAATAGGTTGAGTGCCTAGAAGTAAGACAATACCAAAATATATTTCTCGTTCAGGAGGTAAGCCTGGGAGTTCTGCAGGGAACACATCGATAAATTCATTCACTACTGAAACTGACTGAAGAGTTGGTGATTCTGCCTCCATATCCCTCACTCTAACTAGATGACATATATACCACTTGGATATCATATTTCTTACCTTAAAATAAGAGATAAACTTACCCTTTGGTGCCCCAATATTGTCTTCCCATTTAATAACTGCCTTATTTGGAAAGTGGAAGTACACTCTCTTAGTTTGGTAATCCACGGTAGCATAACAAGAAGCTAATCAATCTATATCATTATAACATCAAATTCCACCATTTCTAACTCAATTAGGTTAGCCAATGTGTCACAATCACAAACAATTACTACACAGTCACAATAAACCCTTCTAGCCATAATAGATTCACCAGTTGGTGTAGACACTTCAAATGGTTGATTCAATAGTTTGGGCATTCTCTTAAGCTTCCCAGCAACTAGTGGAGTGATGTATGATAGTGTAGAACCAGGTTCAATTAATGCATATACATTATGTGAAAAGATGGACAATGTACCTGTGACCACATCGGGTGAAGCTTCCAAATATTGCCGACTTCCTATTGCATAAGTGCGATTCTGGACTCCGCTAGAGCTAGTTGCCCCTCTAACACCTCTACCACGACCTATAAGTGCCTATTGACCCCTACCTGATGGAGGGACTGATGAAGATGATGCAACAGCTGACCCAGTAGATTGTGTTATACCATCCATACGTCTCCTCGGAAAATCTCTTATCATGTGCCCTAGCGCACCACATCAATAACAAACATTTTTCCCAACACGACATATACCCAGATGACTTCTTCCACACTGTTTATAAGGCTGCCTAGGAGTCATTAGTTGGCCTGCCGAATATCCTGTTGTTCGTATACCTTGTCCCTCACTTCGTTGACCAAACTGATTACTTCGAGACACTTGAAATTGTGGTGGAGCACTGGCTGCAGAGTAGGAGGATGATAGCCTAGGCGGTCTATTAGAAAACCGAGGCCTGAGCTTACCTTAGGGTGGTGTAAACTGCCCTGTAGATCTGGCTCTTTTGGCCTGCCCCCTTTCCAACTCTTGTGTCCTTCTCCTCCGCCTCTAATCCTCCAATTTTTGTGCAAAAACCTGCATTCTCGCTATGTTCATATCTTTGTTCAAGAAACAAATAGTGCAGTCTCTGAACAGATACGTATCCAACCTATCTACATATCGATGAACTCTATCTGTCATGGTAGCAACTACATTAGGAGCATACCTTGCCAGGGAATAAAATTGAAGGCTATACTCTCTCACACTCATATTCCCTTGGTGGAGATTCAGGAACTGATCTGCATAGGCCTCTCGGATCTCTAATGGCAAATAATGGTCAAGAAATGCCTCTTTGAACTCCTCCCAGGTAGTTGGAGGTGCATCTATGCTC
>JAABOM020058797.1:0-13518 GCA_011800125.2 Solanum clarkiae
AGCTATAACAACGTAGACCAACAATTATCCTCACTATCACCTAGTATATTCTCAACATAAGGCAACACTAGATTCATTATCACCTTGTATATTAAGCATCTAAATTCATTAAGTACCAATTTTGAATATTAGCTACTAGAAAGTCAAGAATTAAGCTATCTTAGTTCATAACATTGGCATACAAAACTTATATTTACATACTACAGACACTCTAACATGAGACTCGATTCGACAAGTACCCTTAGGACGATCGTCATCCATCCATCATAGGGTCCTGTCACTCAACTATGACTACTAGAACTTGTACAATTTAACCAAACACATTCATATCACAATTTAATCTAAAAACAAAAACACAATCCACTATTTTAATCTGAAAACACAAACACAATACTACTTAAAAACATAAGTCATAATCCAAAAATAACAGGTGTCCCAAACTAATACATAAAAACTAATGTCTCAATATAAAATAAAATCAACTGGACTATTAAAGCAGATGAGGGTTTCTCACCCCACACTTAGAACATAGCACTGTCCTTAGTGTTTTTCATACATACCTATGGAAAAGCGGTGCTCACTCATCATCATCCGGAGCGTCTGGTAAAATGGGCTCTCCCCGTACAGAAAAAGGTGGATCCTCAGCTATCACCTTATCCTCCAACTCCTCCGACTCCCCATGCTCTTCTCCTAGGTCTGTGGGCACATCTTCTTCCACCGGCTCAATGAATCTCGGTCCTATTCCTAACACAGCTTTGGCGTGAGCATTCAACAAGTATTGGACCTCAACATAGCAGAGCTCCTCGAGGGTGGAGGGTCAGCCACCAATCTGGTGCATAAGCATCTGTAGTACGTACATGTGGTCTATAACCAGCTCATCTCAATAAGCTCTCTCAGCGGTGGTCAGCACTGGTCCTAGAGACACATCGGGCCCCTTACTATGAGTAACAACATAGGGTAGGGCCTAAGTGATAGGGATATAGTTTGCCTCCTCCTCCGGTACATTCGCACTATGATATAACCTAGTTATAAGACCCCCAAATGCATACCTTTGACCGTTGTGGTCTTTGCCTTTCTCATTGCAAGCCTGAAAATTGCACCATAATTCAATGCCATCCCTTTCATGAGTGCATAAGTGAGGCAAACACAATCCCAAGTGACATTGGAGAAGTGTTGTCCTAGGAAGAATGAATGGGTGACCAGCTTGATCGAAACTCTTGCCTCCTTCGATATGTGTGCAAATGGGAAGGAAAGATGGCAGCCCCTATTAGTATGTCAAACCTATTTAGCAGTGGAGGTCGGTTTGACAAGGGTGTGTTGGATCTCTCGGTATGGACGGCGGAGGTAGAGATTGTTAGATATACCTGTAGAAATCTCGAGGGGGGGTTGCCTAGGAACCCGTTAATAGCAAGTGGAGAAACGTTTACCTCCATGCTTCGAACAATTATTGACTAAGATCATGGGTCCTTACTCATATTTGCGTAAAGTTCTCGCACCACACTGAGATTACAAGGTTGTTGCTATTAGAACAAGAACCCTAACTGCAAATCCAAACATCTTTCTAGGATTCTCGAGTATTCATTTCGCAGAGATCGAAATTAATAGGCACATCAGGGTAGTACTTTGTCTCATCATGAGCCTGGTACCACCTTTTTCCTTCCCTATTAACTGCTTTGGCTCCAAATCGAGCCCTTGGAATTCTTTGAGTATCTTTCGACACATGTGGGACATCCCTAGATCTTTTCCTAGTGTTCGAGGGTCCTGCTCCTCTAGATTGAACGCCATGACGTCCATGAGAAGAAATAATTCCTGTAGTAAGGATAAGTCCATAATCAATAACTAGGCAATCAACACCATGACCCCACACTTAGTCCCAAATGCACAAAAAAGAAGGTACCCAGACTTCCCTACTCTGTCATCTTCTTATCCAAAAATATTTGGCAGCATCTCCCCTCCCCCCAAAAAAAAGGATCAACCACACCTCATAGTTCAATCGATTACCAAGAATCAATTACTGCACAGTCCTGAATCACAAGGTTACAACTAAAACTCCACCCTTGAGTGTTTTCTTAGTCCAAATTAAGACAAAGATTTGTTCAAGTAAGGGAAATAAGATTGTAAATTCATTCAAACCGCCTTCAAAATCGAGTATACTATTTACTTTGCTATAAACTTTATTCAACAACCAAAGAGCAAGAATAGTACAACCCGAAGAGCATGATATCAACTCATACAATCAAACAAATAACCCCATACTTAAATTTTGGCATGTTTTGGCACAATTTTCCCAACCATTCAATTTCTAAAGCTTGTTTCTTACAATTTCTCCAATTTGGACAAGAATTTCAACCTAGGGTTTACATCTATAAATTCAATATCATGAGAACCATCATATGACACAATTAGAACAAAGATTTGTACACCCTACATGAATTTAAGTAAAAAAATAAAAATCAATCAATGCACATTTATCTACTTATCTCTCTCAATTGTTCACCGAACATGTCCAAACCTTCACAAATCAACAAATATCAAGTTAGAAAACTTACTTATGATGAGAAGTTGACAAAAAGTGATTGAACTTGAAGAAATTAACCTTCATGACGTGGGGAGGTTTGAAATTTTTTGTATGCGCGTGAAAGAGAAGAGAGAATTTGAGAGAAGAAACTGAGGGGGATCGATTTTCGGGAAAAAAATGGGTAAAAACGTTTGGGGGTATTTGAAGGGGTGGGTCCCAAGGAAAACATGAAAAACTTTACACATATCCGCCATACGGACATGTCACTGATCAGTTGCAAACTTACACTTTAACTTTTCACAAATATCACGCCTGAGATAGTGTGCATCCGTGATGTATCCGCGTTGGGAGCTGTCGCAGATGCTCACTAGGCTCCAAAAAATTTCATTTTTTCGTTTCGAGCCCCGTGAAATTTCCCGAACGCCTAAAAATGCTTAAATACATCAAACTAAGCTAACTTGAACAAAAATTTTCAAAAAATATTCAATGAATCAATGGAAAATGATGATTGAAAATTTTACCTAAAAATAGGTCAAGTACGCGACGCGGAGCTGTCGCGGACTAGTTCATTTTTGGGAGATTTTTTCGGTATTCAAAATTTCTTTTTCCAGGATTTAAAATACATGAGAAACACACTTTATTATCATTATTCAAACCATATACAAGCTTAAATATATGTTACTTCACCACGGGTTGCCTCCCATGAAATGTTTGATTTAACGTCGCGATACGATGCACTGATGTTCATTTATCTTTGGCTAACTCAATGGCCTCCACAACTGGTTCGTGTCCTCCCGATAGTAATGTTGTAAACATTGCCCATTCACCAAAAATGTTTGATTTGAGGTCACATCTTTCAGTTCCACCGCTCTATGGAGTATGACGGATACAACCACAAATGGGCAACTCCATTTTGACCTTAGATTCCCTGGACACAACTTTAAGTGAGAGTTAAAAGGCAATACCTGTTGTCTTGGCTCAAAGTTGATGTTGATGATGTGCTTTTCATGCCATTTCTTTGTTTATTCCTTATAAAGCTTGGCATTTTCATAAGCTTGGAGCCGGAACTCGTCCAACTCCTCTAGTTGTTCCAAACTTTTCCTTCCTTCTAGCTTGGGGTTAAAATTTAGCCTTCTTATGGCCCAATATGCTTGATGTTCTAACTCCACTGGCAGGTGACAAGCTTTCCCATACACCAATCGGTATGGCGATATGCCAACTGGTGTCTTATGTGTTGTCCGGTATGCCCACCAAATGTCATCAAGTTTGGATGACCAATCCTTCCTTGTGGTGTTTACCGTATTCTGTAAGATCTGCTTGACCTCCCTATTAGACACCTTTACTTGCCCACTGGTTTGGGGATGGTATGTTGTGGCCACCTTATGTCTAACCCCATATTTGGCTAACAAGTTCTTCACTATTTGATTGATTAAGTGTGTTCCCCCATCACTTATAATGGCTCTGGGAGTGCCAAACCTGGTGAATATTTGCTGCTTCAGGAACTTGCTCACGACCTTGGCGTCACTATTGGGAACAGTGATTGCTTTCACCTATTTTGAGATATAATCTACAACAACCAAAATGTAGTTGATTTCCACAAGAAGGTGAGAATGGACCCACAAAATCTATCCCCCAAACATCAAAAATTCTACCTTTAAAATGTTATTTAGTGGTATTTCATGTCTTCTAGAGATAGTGCCAAGTCTTTGGCATGCATCACAAGTCTTGACAAAATTAATAGCACCTTTAAAAAGAGTAGGCCAGAAAAAACCTGATTATAGCACCTTGTGAGCTATTCTTTCACCCACATGATAGCCTTTATAAGGCAAGGCATGTCATCTTTCTAAGATCTTTTGTATCTCGGACTCAGGTATATATCTCCTTACCATTTTTTTGGCCCCTTGTTTGAATAGATAAGGCTATGAGCTAGCCTCTTCTTTTACTGGCATGTACTACCTAGAGGAAATAAACCACTTACCAAGTAGTTCACAATGTCAGCGTACCATGGTAACTGTTCCACCTTAATTGTTAACAGTTGTTCATCTGGGAACTCTTCTCTAATATGTGCATGCTCACCTATATGGATATGAACAAGTGATCTGCAATTTGATTCTCACATCCCTTTCGGTCTTTAATCTCAAGATCAAACTCTTGAAGCAAAAGAATCCACCTAAGTAAGTGAGGTTTTTCATCTTTCTTAGTAAACAAATACCCTACTGCAGCATGGTCTGTGAACACTATGACCTTGGTTCCCACTAAGTATGATCTGAACTTGTCAAATGCATACACTAGTGTCAGCATCTCCTTCTCCGTGATAGTGTAGTTGCTTTGGGCTACATCCAAAGTTTTACTAGCACAGTAAATGGGATGAAACAACTTACCTCTATGTTGTCCAAGGACTACACTCACAGCGGTATCGCTGGCATCACACATAAGCTTAAAAGGGCACTCCCGGTCAGGTGCGGTTAGTATTGGCGCCTCCACCAGTTTCTTTTTCAGTACCTCAAAAGCTTGCAAACAAGAATTATCAAAATAAAAGGGTACCTCTTTCTCAAGCAGGCTGCATAATGGCCTGGTGATTTTGGAAAAGTCTTTGATGAACCTGCGGTAGAATCCCATATGTCCCAAAAAGCTTCTGACTCCTTTGATCGACACTGGTGGTGGTAACTTGTCGATCGCCTTAATTTTGGCTCTATCCATCTCCAAGCCCTGCTTTGACACTTTATGCCCCAAAACTATCCCCTAATTTACCAGGAAATGATATTTTATCCTATTTTAGGACGAGGTTAGTTTCATCACATCGAGCCAATACCCTGTCAAGATCATCCAAACAACTATCAAAAGAATCACCAAATACAGAAAAATCATCCATAAATACCTCCACAAACTCCTCCACTATGTCATGGAATATTGTCATCATGTAATTTTGAAATGTAGCTGGTGCATTGTGAAGTCCAAAGGGAATGCATTTGAAGGTATATGTTCCATATGAGCAAGTGAATGTCGTCTTTTCATGATTCTCAAGTGCTATAGAGATCTGGTTATATCCTGAGTACCCATCCAAAAAGCAATAGTACTCATGTTCTACCAATCTATCAAGCATTTAGTCAATGAAAGGTACTAGATAGTGGTCTTTTCTGGTTGCATCATTCAACTTTCTGTGGTCCATACAAATGTGTCACCCGGCCACTATTTTAGAGGGAATCAACTCATTCTCGTCATTGATAATAACCGTTATCCCACTCTTCTTCGGGATGCATTGCACTAGGCTGACCCACTCGCTATCTGAAATACGGAAAATAATCCCTGCATCTAACCACTTTATCACCTCTTTATTAACCACCTCTTTCATAATTGAAATCAATAGCCTCTGAGGTTGGGCCACGGGCTTGTGTCCTTATTCCATAAAAATCTGGTGCATACACAAAGCTGGGTTGATTCCATGGATATCTGACATTTTCCAAGCCATTGCTTTCTTTCTCTTCTTAAGTACTGTTGTCGCTTCTTCCATCTGTTCTACAGTCAATAAGTAGAAATGATCATAGGTAAAGTTTCATTTTTTTCAAGAAAAACATACCTTAAGAGTGAAGGCAACGCTTTCAACTCTAGCTTTGGAGGTTCTTCAATTGAGGGTTTAGGAAGAGGTCTTAACACCCTATTCAGTGGTGCTGCTCCTTTTTTGAACATGTTAACATATTTGTTCAGCACATTTTCTATTTCCAGAGCCTCTTTATCACCTACTAGTCATTGATTTAACAACACTCGAGTTAATGGGTCTTGTACCTCAATTTGATTCATGGTGGCAGTTATGTCAATCACTATTATAACTGCCAAGTCCTCATATGCAACAGGTAATTTCATTGCTTTATACACATCAAAGAGCTCAACCTTGTCATCGGTTCTCATGGTGGGCCTCTCTGCAGCCACATCAGTAAGTGTCCCTCCAGTAGCCAAGAATGAACGACCAAGAATAAAAGGAACCTCAGGATCCGGTTCAAAATCTAGAATGATAAAATCCACCGGGAAAATGAGAGATCCCACTTGGACTAAGACATCCTCTATTACTCCATCCATCCTTGCCAACGAGTGGTCTGTCAATTGCAACACTATGGTAGTGGGCTTTGGTTTTTCAAGCCCTAATTTTAAGAACAACGTGCTAGGCATGAGGTTAATACTTGCTCCTAGATCACACAATCCTTTGGGAATTTAAGTAGATCTTAATGGTTACTTGGCCTGTTAAACTCCTGGGATCCTTCAATTTGGTAGGCAATCATGCTTTCTTCAAGATCTATGAGCTACATGCTTCCGTGAGTGCCACTGTTTCATATTCTCCCATTTTGTTCTTGTTTGTGACAATATCCTTCACGTACTTAGCATACTTTATGATATCCTGCAAAACATCAATAAGAGGTAAATTGATTTTACTTGTTTAAGAAGCCTAATGAACTTTTGGAGGCACTCATCCTCTTTCTTCTTTTTGAATTTTTGAGGAAATGGAGGGGGTGGCTTGGGCAATGGAATTGCCTTATCATTGGATATGCTAGGATGTCCGGATTCCTCAATTTGAACCGTACTTGGTCCAGCGACTTCTTTCTTCTTTAGGGTTAACTCAGTAAATGGCCTCCCACTCCTTGTACTCATGGCATGAACTTGCTTGGGATTTGGGTTGGTGTCTCCCGGCAAACCACCTTAGGGTCTAGAATATATTGAGCTTGCTAACTGCCCCAATTGTTTCTCCAGGTTTTGGAGATTTTGCTTATGCCTTTGGACCTCTTTTTCTTGATGATTTTGATTTGCCAAGCTTTTCCTTAGGACTTCACTTTCCGACATAGTGTTCCGATTGGCCTGTTTTGCAGGTTGTTACATTTGTTGATTGTAATATGCCTAACCTTCTTGTGGTCTTAACAATTGCGATAAACCTTGATTTTGTTGATTTCCACCCAAGAGAAATTTGGGTGATTTCTCTAATTTGGGTTGTAGGAGTTTTCGAACCCTTGGTAACCATATCGATTTGCATTTCCCACAAAATTTACGGACTCCGAATTTGACCCAAAAAATTCAGTGGTATGATCTCCTCCTCCGCATACCTCGCACCAATTGTTTTGTTGTTGTTTCACCAAATTTATGGATGTGGAATGTTGACCCAAAGGTGCCGGTGCTTTTTGTTGTTGACCCAATGTCAAGTTGTTGAATTGGGTAGTCATCAAGATTTGTATAGCTGATAATTGTGCCTGTAAAGTAGTTATAGAATGTATTTCTAACATACCAACTACTTGGGAACCACCACTCGATTAGTTCCTCCATTCCATTCCGGATTTCCTTGTGCTATACAATTAAGAAATGTGTACAACTCATCGTACTTCTTTTACAAGGCTTGCCCACCTGCAGCTGAATCCAAAGTAATTTTTGTGTTTGGTTCCAATCCCTCAATGAAGGTATGGACTAAATCCTCATTAGATTGACAATGATGGGGGCAATTAATAAGGAGAGTTTTAAACCTGTCCCAAGCTTGATATAAGTTTTCTTCGAGCTTTTGTCTAAAACTCAAAATTTCACTTCTTAATTTAGCAGTATTACCAGAGGGAAAGAACCGAATAAGAAACTCCCGAGGGAGTGTATCCTAAGAATTTATGGAGTTGGGTGCTTCAATTTGCAACCACCTCCGTGCTTCCCCCAAGAGTGAGAATGGAAATAAGGTCATCCTTACATAATCTTGATTCTCCCCTGTAGGAATAAATGTACCTGAGGGTCTTCATATGGCAGCCCAATAAATTGCTCGATTGAGTGTAGTAATTGGACCATGTTCTGTTTACACTCCTATCTACCACCTGGCTCCGGCTTTACAAAGCAACTAGTAACATTTGTAGTATGCAGTATTGCCACGTCCGGAACTAGCCTAGAAGCTGGTGGTGCAAGTGGTTGTGGTGGGGGTGGATTTTTGTCAGCCATTTCTGTTTGAATGAGATCCAAAACTTCTTTGTTATCCTCTTGATTAATAAACTCAACTGGATAAATGTGAAACACAACTCCTGCTCTCTTCTTAGATTGACTAAAGTAAGATTCGTCACTTTCCAGTTTAGAAATCCACTACTTGCAACAAAGCACAAACACGATCAAATGTAGTAAACACTTAAATACAAACAACTACGAAAGTTAACCAAATTATTTTTCAAGTCCTCGACAATGGTGTCAAAAACTTGTTGGCTCTTAGCACACACAAGTATACGAAGTCGACACAAGTATACTTCCTATGTTTTATGCATCACAACATCTCTCGAATTCATGACACACAACAAATTCATTTCCAAAGTGATCAAGCTCAAAAATGGAGATTTAAGGAATATAAGTACAATCACAACCCCTTCATAAATGCCAAGATTCAACAACTAAAACATTGTATATGGTTACAATCCCAGAAAATGGTAAGTTTAGCAACTCATTATAAGATTACATACCACATACATATTCAAACTCATAATCAAAACAAGAAAATCAAGAAATGGAACTAATCAAAGGTTTAAGAACTTGTCTTTTCTCCTTTTCTTCACTGTTTTCAAATCCAAGGAAGACACAATGATAATCCCAACTCATATGGGATATCCTATAGCACTAAAAATCCCTGAAAATCTGGCTTTTCCCAACTTTTCCTCAAGTTTGCCTTGCAGACTTAGCATACTTCTTGCCCACTTGCTACTTTTGTCGGCTGACTCAGAATTCACCTTTTTAACACTAGTCCGCGACATGGACCTAAATGCGGACCAGGTGTTAAATAGTTTCTTAACTTTGCAACATGTTGATTGTCTCCACTTGGTTCACGTACCACTCTGAATCAATGTATTCTAGTAAAAATTCATAAAAACCTGAGAACCACAACAACAGGTGCACTTGGTCCAACATTAGCAAAATATGCAAAATAGTTATATAAAAAAAAGTCTAAAACATTGTGATTTGACCCTCGAGTGTCACTCTACTTATGGGATTTTTGACTAATTAGGCATATAAATACGCATAAGATCACACCTCAAAAGTACTTTGTTTCCCCCTATTCAACATCTATACTTCGCACTCACTAATACGATGACACATCAACATAAACCTCTCTCTAGGTTGAGCACACTCTAACACATTCTAACAATAGCTCTTCCTCTATACCTCATCATGAAAATCAAGGGGTACTTATTACTTTCTCGTCAAGACTTATGGCAATCAACTCACCGCTCCCCCCCAACTTACATAATCGAAAATAACTCTAGTTACAAGCCTCAATCAACAATCGCTCTTGCTATCTCGCCCCTTTCTTTCCATCATCGTCGTTCTAACTCTAGGATGATTCAGCGCAACTCAGGGTTTTACAAGACCTCAAATCTCACTCCTAGGTGGTAACATTAAACTCTTAGAGACATAAGTTTGTCTCTCTCTCGTGGATAACATCAAAAGCAAGTAAAGGCTCGAATCATACTCGTCACAACATCTGGGGAGACACCTGGGGAGCTTTCCCGATCCTCTCTAACTGGTGGTGCTGGCAAAGATGATTGGGCTTTGTAGGACTACATTAGACATTTCCTCTGAAGGTGACCCATTTGGCCATACTTGTAACATCAGTACTCTCTTCATGGCGTTCTCCCAAATGAAGTTTGCCATACGTCCCACAAGGTATCGTTCCTTGGGAACCTCGGGCCATACCAACCTGTGACTGAGATCCCTGAGCTCTAAAGTTATGAGGCCCTACTTGAAAGCGACTCTTTTTCCTATTCCTCCTCGACCTCTTAAACTCGGGGGGGGTTCATCCTCAAGAATTCACGAACCCTGGATGTATTTAGAACACCCTGCCTGTCGGCTTCCTATCTAGCAAAAAGTGTTGTCACAGCCTGGGCCAAAGTCTGGATGGCTTGGCAATTGATGTCATCCCGTGGTGGCTGCATGGCAGGGACGGCTGGGGCTATAGGTTCATCTTGATTCTGGGACTCAAGTTGGTTGGAATTCTTTTTAGCTGGACTCCCTTTCACTTTATCACCTCTTCTTGGAAACATGATCACAATTTTGTAAACGTATAATGCACGAATTAGAAGAGAGCTTTCATAGAGTGTAACTCTATTGCATGATTTAAAGTATGAAAAATGTGAGACAATTTCTAATGTCCTATAGCCTCCCTATTATGGTTGTGGAGCTCTTCACACCGATAATAGGATTCTACTAGACACGACTTCATAGACTCTATTGGACACTTGAACTCTGTGCTCTGATACCAAGTTTGTCATGCCCTAGGAGGGTACCCTAGACATGGTCGGCACTCAGAGACTATTGCTAGTCCCCAAGTAAACTACTTGGTCACATCACATTCATTCATTCAATAAACTCTATCAACCAGCAGAAAACTAAAGATAATAATGGGCACATTTAATGTCTCAAATACTATATTAAATAGAAAGGCTAGTATGGAAGAAAGTAGCTCAAAGAATCTCAACATCAATAACTCAACTCTAGTCTATGAAGTCTCTATTACTATCAAGTGGTGCCAATGACGGACCCATGGCTACCTCAAATCAAAAGTAAAACTAACTCAAGTCTAACTTTGATAAGCTAGATGAAAATAAAGCAATGGTCCTCCAAAGTAAAGGAGGCTCACTAACTAGCTGAATGCTCAGATCCTCAACGATGCACCTGCTGATGAGTAGTTCCTGTCTCTGTATCATAAAATGATGCAGTCCAAAGAGGACATCAGTACATGAAATGTACGAGTATATAAAATGGTTGAATGAAATAGACAAAGGTATAATAATATAGAAATAATATCAACTCAAAAGATACTCAATCAAAATATCAGATGTCTATCTAAAGCAAGAATAAAGAGTAGACAAATGACCCATCAATACCAAAAAAACCTCATCAATCAACTCAATTCAACTCAACCCAACTCAAAGTACTAATAGTGTAGGGCCTATTTGAGAGTTTTTCTTATCCGATAACAGTCACTTATGTATCAGTGCTTGTACAATAATCTCGCTGATGTTTACAGTCATTCCGTACTTGCCAGGTAAATAACACCTATGATCCACAAGGGATCTACCTCTAAAGTCCTCTATTGCTTTCAAGGACTTTACCTTAAGAGGGAACCTTAATGTAATGGTTATAATCCTCACCTATGTTTGACGACGTAGTTAATGAGTGCAAGTGGGACTTACTCTTACTTATTTTAGTGTTGGATGCTCCTCTCATGACTCAATGCTTATAAGATTCCTCAACTCAAGCAAATCATCTCAATTAGCCTTGTGAAGGCACTCATCATCTCAATTAGTCTTATAGCGACTCTGATCAACTCAGTAACTCAACTCGATGGGGCCTGCCGACCTAACATCTCAATTAACTCATCAACTCAGGGCTCAGTTAAGAACTCAAGGACTCAGAATTATCATTAGGAAGAAGTCAATCAGATAAAACTCTAGAATTCAATTATGAATACTCATGGGACCATCAAGCTCTACTAACTCTTGATTGTACTCATATCGTCATCACAATCAACATACTCAAGTCAAGGCTCTATACTCAATCTTTAGGTTCATTCATGCAATATTTATAAAATAACATATAGGTTTTTTGCAATCACTCAGGTAAAAATATTAAATCAGCAAAACAAGTTTATGATGCTCATCAACACATGAAATAGATGTACCATATATATATATAATTTACAAGAAAATATTCAAGAAACATGTAAGTAGATTCGTTAAACTCAACTCCTCTATTACCAACAATGGGGGCACATGGAAGAACATTCTCATGTTTTAGTTTAGTCTTACATACCTGGGATGAAGGTAGACAATCAACCTCAAAGAATTTTCCTTGAACTCCTCAACTCCTCGCTCTTCTTTTTAGTCCTAGTCCTTTTGTTAGAAGTTTTGAAAGGCTTAAGAATGGGTTGAAAACTCTTTTTATACTCAAAACGATCAATTTTGATCGTATTTTAAGTGTAGGAGGGGTTGGAAAAGGTTTGGAATGCCCATCACAAAATTTTGAAAAAAATTTGCCTCAAGTATACGTGGTCCGCAATGCAGACCTAGTGTATTTTTAGGGTTTTTTGCTAAAAAATTTTTGAATGATTTTTCTAATCCTATAGAAAATTTTTGCACAAAATTTAAGTGTTGGTCCGCGGTAGGTGCGCGTCGCGTACTCTCGCTGAAATTCGTTTTCGCATCGAAAAATTATCTTTTGATCTGATTGCTCTAAAAATCAATTGAGACCACTTTCCCATTCATTTTTCATGTTGATCGCTTTTTCAGCCTCGGATTTGCCATCGGAATGTGGGAAGACGCGTTATACACACATCTCTCTTCTTGAGGTATTTTGTTAATATTATCAGGTGTTACAAAAATGATGGACATCGATTCTACAAATGTCGTTGTCTTGGATCAAACTCTTGTAGTTATTGGGATTGGTTAGATGAAAAACTCCCACCTCATGTATCATTGATGATTCATGATCAAAAAGTTGAATTGGATTCAATTAGCAAGGAATGAAACCATTTGAAGAAAATTGTGAAAAATATTGATGGTGCTGAAATTTCTGATTTGAAAAATATGACTACTAATGATGAATGTTAAGATTTGGAGAAAGAGAAAAAAATGACAAAGTTGGAGTTGAAGGATCGTAGTACAAGTGCAAATTTGAAGAATAGAAACAACTTGAATGATAAAGTTTTGAAGTTGGAATTGAAAGTGTATCAATTGATAAACTTCCTTGTAGTTTCTTAGGTTATTATTCTTGGGTTTATAGCTGCCAAGATGATGTAGTATGATTTTTGTTACATTAGTTTTATTAGTTAGTTAGGTTAGTAAGTTGATGTTGTTGTCAAATGAAAGAAATTTGCAGATTTAAAAAATTGATCTGAAATTTATAATTTGATTGTAATGAAAAAAATATGTAGAATTGTTGTTTTGCTGAAGGAAATTGTGAAGTTCATATCTCAAATTAACTCATGCAGAATTGTGCAGTTTGATGGACTT
>JAABOM020058798.1:0-13517 GCA_011800125.2 Solanum clarkiae
GGTTAAATTCGGAATAGGTTTGGAGTTGTCGACGTTGAAAGGTAGCGAAAGCAAGGTAACGTTATGCTGCCCGTTTTAGATTGTGTGGGATTATGATGTGCTGGGTTTTGTGGGCTGTTGTAAGGTTGCTTTGGCATTAGAACAAGCTGCACATTATGTGTATAAGTGAATGTGAACTAAGTAATACAGTTAGAGTCAAAACAGTTAAAAGAATACGCTATGGTTCGTAATTATCCGCCTGCTGTCCGTGTGTTGTTTTGTTATGTAATTAGGCTACCAAAGTGTATTTATAGGCTGCTAATACTAGTTTTATCACCTATTATGTGGTAGATAACTGTTTGAAGCAAGGAAAGGTTGTTTGGAATAGTAAAGAGGTCCGGCGACGAGGTATGTAAGGTTATTTGAATTAGTATCATTTGGCATGAAACATAGATCCTTCCTCGGCACATAAAGGCACTTAACAACTCCGAGATAACTATTAAGCATGTCTCCATACCTTGACATGTTCATATAATTCAACATATAGTTACTTGCAGATCTGGTTACATACATGAACACCATGATACATGAGTTCTTGTTGCCAAATAAAGTTCACAAGTTGTTCCATTCCATATGCATTTCATTGTTTATCCAATGTACTCTTTTATTTGTCATATTGTCTTGTATAAATGTCTACATGTCACATGTTACATATACAATCCTATAGCTCCAATATTATGGCCACCAAAAGAATCATCTCAAAGGTAATTGAAAGATAAAGTATATAGTTTTGATGGGTGGAGCCCAAGGGGGTTCATTGCGAACCTAGCATAGGGATGATCCCGATACAGTTTCACTACTGATCAGTTGGTTATATGTTACAGCTGTGCACAGATTTTACAATACAGATTTTACAGTAAAGGTAAAAGTGATATAAAGAACGTAAAGTACATGATTCCACAGTATAACTCAGGGTGGTCCCTGACTTTCAACAGATGCATGGTTTCATTTGAGTTATTCATTTACGTACAACATATCCTACCTTACATACTCAGTACATTATGTCGTACTGACGTCCCTTACGGGGGACCTGCATTTCGTGCTGCAGGTACAAACGATAGTAGACCTCCCCAGTAGGAGCACAGGATATTAAGGTGCTGTCATCAAGCTCCAGGTTGCTTCGGGGCTTTGTATATGTCTAGAGCCTATGTTTATATTGTATAACTTGTTGAGGCGGGGCCTGCCCCGACCCTTTTCAGATGTTTTCTCTTTATTTAGAGGCTTTGTGGACTATGTAACGTAACAGTGAAGTCATAGCTCGTACCTTAGACACCATGTCCCCAACGGCCTAGTCATATGCATTTCCTTTAGATTATTATCATTTGTTCACCTACTTTAAGGCATCCTAAACGTAGAAACGTATAGTAAACACATAGTTACAGATTGGTTCTCCTTGGCCTTATCGGCAACGGGTGCCAGTCCGCCCTACAGAACTTTGGGGGCGTGACACTAGGGCCTAGATGGGACATGGCATATGGGAACCCGAGAGTCCCCAAACAAGCCTCAAGACACCAAAACTCGCATCATCAGTTCAGAAGCATAGTCAACAACAAACACATAGTTCTAAGGGACGGGAAAGTAGGACTCATGCTATGGGGCATCATTGGGAAAGGGTCAACATGAGTTCACATAACACATAACACAAAATACTAAGGGGCGGGTATGTAGTACTCACGCTATGCGGGCAATTAGGGTCTTAGGGTCTTTCCTTCAATACGAGAGCAAGTCACATATCGGTACTTAATGATAACCACATACATAATATAGACTTAACCATAACACATAACATATAGCATGAAGAGGCTTATAAGGTGTCCAATAATGCCTCTACATAGATGGGTCGGGGGCCAAGAAATACCTCGGGCTCACCCTCAAATACATAAGGAGAAGTAGAAACATAGGTAAATAGATGGTGGTGCGTCTTTGAAAGACAAGACTCACTACTACAAGTAAATTTGGAATCCGAGCTAAAGGTCAAACGGAGGATGGTCAAATTCCTCTGTCCCTACATTGTAAATTCATGTAGGCAAGAGTATGTGTTAGTGTGCTTGAATGTACTAAGTATGCGGGGTGCGACACGTGTAACTTACCAAAACCTGCATATCAATGTTAAATGACAAGGCATATAATATTGAAAGAGTTGAATATCAAAGAATGTAATACAACGAGATGCTATGAAAGTCATGATTTAGGAAATGCAAATGATGCACTCGTTTATATATATATATTAGGGATGTGACCTCAACCAGATGTGACCTCAACGGATATAAGTAAGATGAAGCATGCTATTACTTGGAATCCCGATGAAATCCCCTCATCGGTAAAAAGGTGATCTACTTGCCAATGGTAGACCATACTTCACCTTACGGGACAACTCCCTCTTCGTATGAAGTAACCTTCCTTATGGGAAAGCTCCCTCTTCGGATAGGATTTTCACAAAATCACAATTCTAATCATTTCTTCTCCTTACAAGACAACTCCCTCTTCGGATCGAAAAGATATGCTAGGCACATAGTTCAAGGAAAGGGAAAGGGCCCTTGGGGATAGCCCTAATTCCCCCAATCCATCGGCGCTAAGTAATCATCCCACAAGAATAGATATACGTATACATATTTATATATATACATACTTTCAAATGACGTAAATCATTTCTGAAACCATTTCAATGGATTCTGAGGCTTAAACGCCAAAACATAATTCTGTAATCTATATAGTCATGCATAGGAATAGCCCATTCATATACAAAATGGTGCAAGCACCAAAAATGCTCAAAGAGCCAAAGTCAAAGACATATATGTGATCACAATATTGCCATAACCAACATTTATCAAGTCTCATATCATAGAACATAATTGGGATTAACCCATAACATAATTTCTCAAAATGATCCATGTAAATGAATGCATATGCTATGGACAATGAGAGAATGGCATAAGTAATTAGGATTCAATCAAAAATCAACAATATAATATGAAATTCCATCGTAAACATAATTAAATCCACATTTAAATTCATATTGTAATTGTCCATCCATTTAAAAGTCTTAAAGGGGACATTCATACTTGAAATTCCTTAAACCCTAAAGAAAATCCTCATGTAATAGTTTAAATCATATAAATATCATCAAATAAACACTACCCACGCATAATTAGAATTTTAGGATTCATAATCTTCAAAACCCCGAATTTAAAGTAATTAGAAATCTATGAGATTGCTTAAAAATAATTTTGGGTCTCCTTGATTGAAAGGAAGTCAACGATCAACCCACATACCTTAGACTTTAAGTTCCTTGAAATTGAGTTGAGAAAGAATGGAAGCTTAGAAGTGGGTCTTGGAATCTAAACTTGTTCTTGAGTTTCCTTATATTGGGATTGGGGTCTCGGTGGAGGATCTTGAGAGAATTGAGGGTGTATTTGAGATGAGAGTAATGAGTTTGATTCTTAGGAATATTGTTTATGTCTTTTAGGAAGGTTAAGATAGCATTGGAAGTCTAAAAAAGTCACTAGAATAATTAAAATTTACGAAAATGTCATTAGTGATCGGATGGAAAATTTGGCAAAGTGTCGTCTCACTGGAGACTTCACTGGCCCTTTGGCACTCCATGGGTTGTGTAGTGCCCATCTGAAGTGCCTTAGTGAAAAAAATGGAAGTTGGGAAACTTGGAAAAAATTGACGTCTCGTCACTTTGGCAGACCGCTTCATGGACCGTGTGGCGTTACAGGGACCGTGTACAGGTCCATCCTACCTTACTTAGACAAAAACCAATTTTAAGGACACCACACATCCAAGTTCCATGCGCCGTCCCACTCCACACGGCCCGTCAATAGTGCCCATGGTACCACCCTTAGCCATATTTTCCCTAATTTCCAACAAGCTCCCTTTGGCACACCTTGTGGCCATCCCCACGGTCAGTGGTGAGCCACACGGCCCGTACCACTGGCCGTGCCACCTTATTAGTGCCAAAAATGGTCTTTTCCAAACCCACCTACCCCAAATGGCCCATCAAAGGCCACACTAGCCGTCAAACAATCCGTGTGACAATATTGTACGGGAGGGCCTCACGAAAACGATCATAACTTATCCAACCTCAGAATGAGGTGAAACCAAGTGTGTTATGAAGCTACCTTAAAGGGATTTCATTCGAAATATCGTGGAACACCTAGTTCTAAATGTGCTAAGAGTTATGCTAGTTTAAAGTTGAACCTTCTACCAGTACTTGTGTCGAACTTAGCCAACGGAAAATCCTTTGAACTTGGCTTGACGTAGGGGGCCCATGACAGCCTTAAACAACATAAATAAGCTTGAAAATCTGAGTCCTTACATCATATCCCCTTGGGAACATTCTTCCCTGAATGTGCAAGTAAAAGGCTTGAAAGGCTTGGTTGGGAACATGCAACATTCAAGCACAAGATATTATGCATAAATCATCATTGGAAATTACAAAGCCATTAAATCTCAGGTCCAAATAAATTCATTCAAAACATCATAAAAACCATTCTGATGCACATGTACGCATGCAATACCATGAGACTCAAGAAGGAAAAAATTTGGACTAACGAGAAGGAAAGAACCAAATACCTTAGGATTGAGTAGATTGGAAATGATGGGGGTATCACTTCATCATATCCAACTCCACCTCCCATGCAGCACTCTCCACATGTTGGTTCCTCCAAAGTACCTTCATCGAAGACACATCCTTATTATAAAGCCGTTTCACTTGTCTATCCAAAATCATTACCAGAACATCTTCATATAACAAGTTCTCTTCCACCACAATGCCCTCCAAAGGCACAATAATGCTAGGATCTCCAACCATCTTTCTCAACATGGACACATGGAAAACCGGGTGAACAGAGCTCAAATCTGGGGGTAAATACACTCGATATGCCACATTACCAATTCGTACAATAACTTCGTAAGGCCCTACATACCGGGGACTTAGCTTTCCCTTCTTGCCAAAATGTATCACTCCCTTCATAGGTGAGACTTTCACAAACACCCAATCTCCAAATTGGAATTTAAGGTCCCTCTTTCTAGCATCCGAGTATGACTTTTGGTGGCTTTGTGTCGTCTTTGTCCTTTCTCTAATCAACTTCACTTTCTCCATAGCCTCCATTACGAATTCTAGGCCAATCAAATCCATTTTCCCTAACTCCAACCATCCCACCGGAGATCTACACCTCCTACTATACAAGGCCTCAAACAGTGTCATAGCAATGCTAGCATGGAAGCTATTATTATAAGCAAACGCGATGAGTGAAAGATGGTCATTCCAATTACCTTTGCACTCCAACATAAAGCCCTCAACATATCTTCCAATGTTTGAATTGTCCTCTCGGCTTGTCCATCGATTCGGGGATGAAAGGCGGTACTCAACTTGACTTTAGTACCGAGTCCCTTTTGAAACGATTTCCAAAAGTTGGAGGTAACTTGGGTACCCTGATCTAATATGATAGATCTAGGCACACTATGAAACCTTACCAATTCCCGAAGGTATAACCTTGCATATTCTTTGGCACCAAAAGTAGTCTTAACTGGTAAGAAATGAGCCGATTTAGTCATCTGATCGATGATAACCCAAATGGAATCAAATTGCTTCCGAGTCCGATGCAACCCAACCACAAAGTTCATATTTATGTCTTCCCACTTCCAAGTAGGAATCTCAATGTCTTGAGTCAACCCACTAGGCCTTTGATGCTCCACCTTCACTTGTTGACAATTTGGGCATCTCCATACAAACTTGGCTATGTCGCTTTTCATACCATGCCACCAATACACCTCTTTCAAATTCCAATACATTTTTGTGGACCACGGATGAATAGAATAGTGAGAACTATGGCTTCACTCATGATCACCTTCCTAAGATCATTCACATGTGGAACACATAACTGATCTTGATACCAAAGTATACTATCTAACCCATGGGAGAAACTTCAATATTCTTTTTGGCAACCAACTTCTTCAACTCAACCAAGGATGGGTCTAGATCTTGCTTAGCCTTCACATCAACAACCACTGAGGATTTGTCCCCATTTAGAACATGTATACCAGCATCATTGGAATTAGCCACTCTAACACCCAATCTAGCCAAACAGCGGACATCCCTTGCCAACTCCCTCTTTCTTTTCTCAATATGTGCCACACTTCCCGTGGATAGCCTACTAAGAGCATTGGCATACCATATTTGCCTTGCTGTGGTGATATAGAACACTCATGTCATAATCTTTTAAAAGTTCCAACCATCTCCTTTGTCTCAAATAAAGGTCTCTTTGAGTGAACACATATTGCAAGCTCTTGTGATAGGTGGAAAAATCCACATGAACCCCATACAAATAATGTCTCCAAATCTTCAAACCAAAGACCACCGCTGCTAACTCAAGGTCATGAGTTGGGTAGTTATGCTCATGTACCTTTAATTGCCTTGATGCATAAGCTATCACCTGACCATGTTGCATAAGTACACAAACCAAACCAATTCGAGAAGCATAATGATATACCATGAACCTATCCATGTTGTTTGGTAGATTCAAAATCGAAGCCAATGTAAGTCGATCCTTCAAAGTTTGAAAACTTTTCTCACACTCATCTGACCATAAAAACTTAACCTTCTTTTGAGTCAATTTAGTCGATGGAGAGTCAATAGATGAGAACCCCTTAATGAACTTTCTATAATAGCCCGCTAACCTAAGGAAGTTTCGAATGTCCGAAGGAGTCAACGGTCTAGGCCAATTCTTTACCGCCTTGGTCTTCTTCAGATCCACCTTTATACCATCACCGAACACCACATGACCCAGAAAAGCAACCTCACCCAACCAAAACTCACACTTACTAAATTTGGCATACAACTTCTTATTTCTTAAGGTTTGCAAAAACGACCTCAAATGATCGATACGCTCCCGTTCTCTTTGGGAATAGATAAGAATATCATCAATAAGAACAACCACAAAATTATCAAGGAAAGGCTTGAACACCTAATTCATGAGATCCATGCACATGATCAGAGAATTAGTTAGACCGAACGACATCACAACAAACTCAAAGTGCCCATACCTCATTCTAAAGGCCTTCTTGGGAATGTCACATTCTCGAACCTTTGACTGATGATACCCAAAACGGAGGTCGATCTTCGAAAAGTGAGTAGCCCCTTGAACTTGGTCAAACAAGTCATCAATACTAGGAAATGGATACTTATTCTTAATGGTCACCTTATTCAGTTGCTTATAATCGATACACATCCGAAGAGATACATCTTTTTTCTTACAAATAACACCGGAGCACCCCATGGAGATATACTTCGCCTGATGATGCCCTTCTCTAACAAATCTTTCAACTGATCCTTCAATTCCTTCAACTCAGTTAGTGCCATACAATAAGGAGGAATAGAGATATGTAGAGTATCCAGAAGAAGATCTATGCCAAAGTCTACTTCCCTTCAGGAGGAATACCGAGCAAGTCTTCGGGAAACACATCCGGAAACTCACTCACCACCGGAACAAACTCAAGAGAAGGCAATTCAAACTCCACATATTTAACCCTCACAATGTGATATATGCATCCCTTGGATATCATCTTCTGAGCCTTGAGGTAGGAAATAAATCGAACTTTGATAGTGGAGTCACTACCTTTCCATTCAATAACGGGCTCACCGAGAGGTTGGAACTTGACCTCCCAATTTCCAAAATCTACAGAGGCATATGATGTATGCAACCAATTCATTCCAAGAATCACATCAAAATATTATATTTCCAGTTCCAAATTATCACACGGGAATACCTTATGTAATACCAAAACAGGACAGCCACGATAGACTCTATGTACAACAACAACATATTCACCCACGAGAGTATAAACTGAGTAAGGCTCCCTCAAAATTTCTGGACTCAAAAAAATTTAATAGCCAACAGAGGAGTCATAAAAGACAAGTTTGGATCCGAATCAAGAAAAAAAAGCATTAAAATCAAAGACTTTTAACGTACCAGTCACAGCATCTGGAGCCTCTTCAACTTATGGTGCGCATGAAAAGCATAGAACTTGTTGTTCCTCAGAGCGACACCCTGAGGAACCTTTGACTGAGCTTGTCCACCTTGAGCTACCTGACCTTGACCTTTCTGAAGGTTCTTGGGATAGTTGGCAACTTTATGATTCTTATCACCAAACCAAATGCAAGCACCCAATTCTCTCTAACAAGGACCTGCGTGGTGCTTCCTACACTTGGTACATATAGGTTTCCCCTCACCACCATCAATAGGTTCCCACCACTATCAATAGGTGCCCTAGGAGGAGGCACCTTAGCATTAGCAACCTGAGCACCTGCACCTTGTCCTTGTTGGAGACGGCCAAAACCACCACCCTGAGAGTCGGAGAACCCACCATAAAAATGGGCCTTCTTCGGATTATGCATCCTCCTCCCCTTGAGTTTCTCCCCTTCCATCTATTCATCATAAACCATAAGTATGGAGATATCTATATCATGATTAATCATGGCCGTATGGCATTCTTGAACAAGCAAGTCAGAAACACCAGAGATGAACTTGTGCATTCTTGCACGAGGATCATCCACAAGTGTTGAGGCATACTTAGAGAGGTTAGTGAACGTGAGGGCATAATCCCTCACATATATTACCCTACCTAAGGTTGGTAAACTCAGTCATCTTGTCTTCCCTAAGCTCAAGTGGGAAGAAACGATCTGGAAAAGCAAGCTTGGATCTTCCCAAATAACAACATCACCACAAACCCTCTCCATAGGCCACTGAGTATACCTTACCTTTGCTACATCCTTCAACTGATAGGTATCTAGCTCTTCCATATCCTCAGAAGTGGCACCCATGACATTCAATACATTTAAGAGCTTATCAATGAACTCCTTAGCATCCTCGTCATCCTTAGACCCAAAGAACTCTAGAGGATTCATCCGGGTGAAATCTCTCACTCAGGAAGCCGGAGTGGAATCCCGAGAAAGGTTATCCTTCCTAACCTGAGTAGTCACCACTCGGAGAAGCATGGCTAAGGCCATATAGAACTCACTATGAGTGACAGGCTCATTCCGAGGCTCTTGAGGTTCTTGACCCTCCTTAGTTGGGAATGGTCTTGCAGGTCTACCATGAGGCATTTTTTGAAACAAAGTAAGGATACCATCAAGGGTCAAGATCTAAACCAACTATTTATAGCACGACATAAGAAATGAAAAAGTGAGGCAATTCCTGGAACGTCGTCGTAGCCTCCCACTCATAGGCATAGTGCACTATACACCCATGATTAGGACTCTACTTGACGTGGCATATTAGACTCTGAGGATCATTTACAAACCTAGGGCTTTGATACCATCTTTGTCATGTCCCGAACCTAGGGCCTAGATGTGACACGGCTTATGGGAACCCGAGAGTCCCCAAACAAGCCTCAAGATACCAAAACTCGTATCATTGGTTCAGAAGCATAGTCAATAATCAACACATAGTTCTAAGGATGGAAAAGTAGGACTCACGCTATGGGGCATCATGGGGGAGGGTCAACATGATTTCACATAACACATAGCACAAAATACTAAGGGGCGGGTACGTAGGACTCACGCTATGGGGTAATTCGGGTCTTAGGATCTTTCCATCAACATGAGATCAAGTCACATATCGGTACTTAAAGATAACCACATATATAATATAGACTTAACCATAATACATAACATATAACATGAAGAGGTTTACAAGGTGTCCAACAATGCCTCTACATAGATAAGTCGGGGGCCAAGACATACCCCGGGCTCACCCTCAAATACATAAGGAGAAGTAGTAGCATAGATAGATAGATGGTGATGCATCCTTGAAAGACAGGACTCACCACTACAAGTAAATCCAGAATCCAAGCTAAACATCGAATGGTGGATGGTCAAAGTCCTCGGTCCCTAAATGGTAAATTCATATAGGCAAACGTATGCGTTAGTACGTTCGCATGTACTAAGTATGCGGGGTGTGATGCACGTAATTTAACAAAACCTGCATATCATCGTTAAATGACAAGGCATATAATATCGAAAGAGTTGAATATCAAAGAATGTGATATCACGAGATGCTATGAAAGTCATGATGCATGAAATGCAAATGATGCACTCGTTTATATATATTGATATTGGGGATGTGACCTCAACCAGATGTGACCTCAACCAACATAACTAAGACTAAACGTGCTATTACTTGGAATCCCGATGAAATCCCCTCATCAGTAAAGAGGTGATCTACTTTCCAAGGATAGATACTACTTCACCTTAAGGGACAACTACCTCTTCATATGAAGTAACCTTCCTTACAGGACAACTCCCTCTTCGGATAGGATTTTCACAAAATCATAATTCAAATCATTTCTTCTCCTTACGAGACAACTCCCTCTTCAGATCGAAAACCTATGTTAGGCACATAGTTCAAGGAAAGAGAGAGAGCCCTTGGGGATAGCCCTAATGCCCCCAATCCATCAGTGCTAAGTCGTCATCCCATAAGAACAGATACACATATACATATAAATATATATATATATATATATATATATATATATATATACATATTTTCAAATGATGTAAATCATTTCCGAAACCATTTCAATGCATTATAAGGCTTAAAGACCAAAACATAATTTCGTCATCTACATACTCATGCATAGGGATAGCCGATTCATATGCAAAATAGTGAGGCACCGAAAATGCTCAAAGAGCCAAAATCAAAGACATATATGTGATCATAATATTTCCATAACCAACATTTATCAAAACTCATATCATAGAACATAAGTGGGATTAACCCATAACATAATTTCTCAAAATGATCCTTGTACATAAATGTATATGATATGTACAATCAGAGAATGGCATGAGTAATTAGGATTCAATCAAAAATCAACAATACAATATGAAATTCTATCGAAAAATAATTAAATCCACATTTAAATTCATATTGTAATCACCCATGCATTTAGAAGTCTTAAAGGGGACATTCATACTTGAAATTCCATAAACCCAAAAGAAAATCCTCATGTAATTGTTAAATCATATTAAAACATCAAATAAACGCTACCCATGGATGATTGTATTTTAGGATTCATATTCTTCAAAACCCCGAATTTAAAGTAACTAGAAATCCATGAGGTTGCTTAAAAATAATTCTGGGTCTTCTTGATTGAAAGGAAATCGAGGATCAACCCTCTTACCTTAGACTTTAATGGAAGCTTGGAAGTGGGTCTTGAAATCTGAACTTGTTCTTGAGTTTCCTTGAAATTGGGATTGGGGTCTTTGTGGAGGCTTTTGAGAGAATTGAGGGTGTATTTGAGATGAGAGTAATGAGTTTGATCCTTAGGAAGAATATTTATGTCTTTTAGGAAGGTTAAGATAGCATTAGAAGTCTAAAAAAATCGTTAGAATAATTAAAATTTACAAAAATACCATTAGTGATCCGATGGAAAATTTGGCAAAGTGTCATCTCACTGGAGACTTCTCTGCCATGTGGCACTCCATGGGTCATGTGGAGTGCATGTGTGAAGTGCCTTAGTGAAAAAAAAGGAAGTTCAGAAACTTGGAAAAAATTAAGGTCTCGTCACTTTGACGGACCGCTTCACAGATCGTGTGGCATTAAATGGACCATGTACTTCTCTGTCCCATCTCACTTACACAAAAATAAATGTTGTAGGCCACCACACATCCAAGTGCCACTGGCCGTCCCACTTGATACGGCCCATCAACAGTGCCCGTGGCACCACCCTTAGCCATATTTTCCCCAATTTCCAACAAGCTCCCTTTGGCACACCTTATGGCTATCCCCATGGTCAGTGGTGAGCCACACGGCCCATATCACTAGTCGTGCCACCTTCCTCAATGCTAACAATGGCCTTTTCCAACCCCATCTTCCCCAAACAGCCCGTCAAAGTCCACACTGGCCGTCAAGTAGTCCGTGTGACAACACTGCACGGGAGGGCCTCACGAAAATGATCATAACTCCTTCATCCGACCTCTGAATGAGGTGAAAGCAAGTGTATTACGAAGCTAACTCAAAGGAATTTCATTTGACATGTAGATGGCCACATAGGCCCAAATTTTCTAAGAGTTATGCCAGTTCAAAGTTGACCCTTCTACCAGTACTTTTGTCAAACTTAGCTAATGGAAAATCCTTTGAACTTGGCTTGACGTAGGGGGCCCATGACAGCCTTAAAAAACATAAATAAGCTTGAAAATATGAGTCCTTACAAAGGATGTCTTGAAATCATCTAAGTACTAGAAGTCTCCCGCGACCCTAATACACTCCCAACCTAACCAAATGAGGCTTGAAACATGGATATATAAGAGCATTGAATTATGGGGTGTTGATGTATTGTCAAAATGAGGAACATTTGATACCTAAAACAAGGGATTTTGTGACTCCTTAATGTGATTTGTTATGGTTTTTATGTGTTTTTGTGTTGTCATTGCAGAAAAGGTATGTTGGCATGATATTGAGAAAAAGTTGCAGATTTTGCTGAAGTGCAGGACATACTAGCCTGCCTACGAGTCGTAAGGTGATCTCGTAGCAAGGAACAGAGAGCAAAAATCAGAAATCTGCTAAGTGGAGATCAGCCCTACAGGGCCACTATATGAGTCATAGCTCTCCCTATACTCATATAAGTGCGTTCGAACCAAGAAACAGAAAGCCAAAATTTTGGACCAAGAATTGAAGGCCTAGACTACGAGAAACTTTGAGTCATAACCTAGCAACGACTCGTATCAGTGGGTCATAAAAGTCAAGTCCAAAATGCACAATGCGTGATACGAGACCCCAATTATGACTCATAGGTCACCCTATAGGTCATACCTGCGAGACATACTATCACGACCCAGACCTAGGGCTTAGACGTGACAGGGAAAATGGGCAATCCGAAAGAACCCCAATCAAGCCTCTTAACTTTCCACTACACCTCATTGGTCGTAGAAACAAGTAAAAGACATAAAGTAAGAATAAGGGGCAAAGGGAAAAGGGATAGCTTTCAAAACATCATCATCAAGAGACAAAGAGTCAATGCTCATATCTTAGATACATAACTTTTTCAACAAACACCTCTAAATATGTAGATAAGAGTGGGGGCCAAGACAAGGTAACTGGGCTCACCCTCATAGTCAAAATAGAACATAAAGTAAAGTGTCTCAACACAAAGCAAGGGAAAACATATACCAAGGTCCCTGAAATGGAGGACCCCCCAACTAGCTTGAGTAGCACTGAGCTAGCCACGTGGAGGAGGAGAATGATCAACTTGGGCTCCGATTCCTGCATGGTGATATCATGTAGGCAAGAGTATACATTAGTATATTTGAATTCACTATGTATGTAGGATGCAATGCAACAAGAAATAGGCACCATAATCAAAATACATCACAATAGACAATAGGCATAATATAGCAATATGGCATGTATGATCAATGCTAGAGTAAAACATGCTTAAATAACTCATGCTCATATAGGATATCATATGTGTAG
>JAABOM020058799.1:0-13517 GCA_011800125.2 Solanum clarkiae
TTCGTTAACGTGTCTGTTTGAGCTGCTTGCTTTTTCGTTGTTATTATATGGGACCCACAAAAATATTTTGTGGGTTTCTTAATTTAATATTTTCAAAACAGTTTGATTATATTTCTCCACCTGCTTCAATTATGATTTTACAATATTATTCCTAATAAATTATTTTCTCAATTGTTTCAGCGGTAATATTGCTATATTATCCTAATCAATTATTTTAGGTCATGTAAATACTAGAATTAGGATAAAACAAATACAAAATCATTTTAGGTTTTTCTTTTTAAACTGAAAAAATAAAATGAAATAATTATTTTAATATTTTCTAGCGATTATATTTACGTCAAAAAGGAAGTACTTTTAAAAATAAATTGTACAACATAAATGAATCAAAACTTTACGTATATTACTTGAAATGATATAAATAGTGCTACAAGTCATAATAATTGCTAATCTATAATTTTGATTCTTGAAATTTCATCAATGTCATATAAATTGTGACAAAGAGAGTAACATAAAATGTAGCGACTATAACTCTAATAATTAATAATTTTAAAATTTTAAAATACATTTAAAAATCTATTGACATTATAAAAATCGAGCACGGGGCTCATAACTAGTATATTTATATAAGGCGTAATGTTGGGTCTGCCCATGTGACACTCTCATATAATTATTATTTATTTTTCTTAAATAATTCAACATTTTAAAAATCAATTAAATAACCTAATAGATGTTAACAGAACTCAAAAGGCATTATTTTTTATTAAACGGTACTTTAGTCTGTCTCAACCATTCGAAAAAAGTCATGACCGTTTGGAAAAGTAACAATCCTTCAAAAAAGCCACAATCTTTCGAAAAAGTCGTAGTCCTTCAAAAAAAATCACAACTTTTCAAAAAAGTCATAACTTCTCGAAAAAGTCACAGCCTTTTGAAAAACTCTTTGTAAAAGTCATAATCCTTCAAAAATGTCACAACCCTTCGAAAAAATCATAACCCTTCGAAAACGTCATAACTCTTTGAAAAATTCACAACTTTACGAAAAAATCCTAATTTCTTAAGAAAGTCAAAAAAGTTTTGAAAAAGTCACAACTCTTTGAACAAAAAATCACAACCTTCAAAAAAATCACAATCTTTCTATGTGAAAAATTATCCACTTTTAAAATATGTTGAAAATTGATTTTTAAGTTGGAGTATTATAGTAATCTCTTTAGAAACGTCACAACCCTTAGAAAAAGTCACAATCCTTCAAAAAAGTCACAAACCTTCGAAAAAGTTACAACCTTCCGAAAAAGTTACAACTCTTCGGAAAAGTCATAACCTTTCGGGAAAGTCAAAACCCTTCAAAAAAGTCACAACCCTTCGAAAAAGTAATAATCCTTTGAAAAAGGCACAACTCTTTGGAAAAGGTATGGCTCTTCGAAAAAGTCACAATATTTTGAAAAAGTCACAATCCTCCAATGTGAAAAATTATCTACTTTCAATATATATATATATATATATATATATATATGAGATTGGGAACCCACCTATGTGGGCCACCACAATCCTTCAATCTCTTTTTCTTTGTGCATTTACAATTTTGCCCTTTCCTTGCACCCCTTTGCGCCCTTTCTCCACCTCCTTATAAATCGTACTCTTTCCCCTCAAATTTAGACTTAGACAACTATCACCTTTATCGATGCCCAAACACCTGTTTCGCCAATTCCGTTTTCCCACAAATACAGAGAAGACACTAAGAAAATCCTTCGTCACCACGAGGAGGTACTTTCGCCTCCAATTACAGGGCCACAAAAAGATTACTTTCGCCCAAAATATTGTGCCTGAATCATTGTTAATCCAATTTGAGACATGGAAACGAATACTTTCAAGCAACACACCTTCGCCAATGACCAAAATAGTTTTTTGCCAATTGCGTTTTCCCACAAATATAGAGGCGGCACTAAGAAAAATCTTCATCACCATGAAGAGGTACTATCACCTCCAATTACGGGGCCGCTAAAAAGAATACTTATGACCAAAATATTGTCCTTGAATCATTGTTTATCTAATTGTCGAGGCATGAAAACGAAAACTTTCAAGCAACACACCCTGTTTTACCAATTGAGTTTTCCCACCGGCAATAAGAAATTCTTCATCACCACGATGAATAAACATATCATATGGATCGAATGCTGGCTCCTCCATCCCGAGCCTTTATGATAAGGCCAACATGCTTTGCAACCGATGAATACAAAGTATGTTGAAAGACTAGAAGGCAAAACTGAAACCGCCTCCATTTCATTATTCAGTATTGTAGTGATCTCCGTCACTGCAAATTTCTCAAAAAGAATAAAATTACCGAGAAACATCTTCATCTCGACAAAGGTAACCATTCTTCCATAGTTCTATGTATTAAACTTAGAAGATACTGAAGTATTATTTTTTCCCACTATTGGTTTAGGTAAATTCAATTATGAATATTCTCATTAGCAGAACACTGAGTTTTCCTATACTCCACAAACTTCTTCTCTAGATAGGATTTCTTGAAACACATGCTAAATGAACCACATGGATCAGTTGGAGCAAGAGCAGGACTATCACGACCCATAATAGGGCCTAGACGCGACACGGCGAATGGGGAAGCCGAAGGAACCCCAGACAATTCTCTTAGCATATCATACAAACATCCTTGGTCGCGAAAGCAAAATAGAATAGCATAAGAAACATAAACAAGGGAAATTGGGACTAAGGGAAAGAGTTAAACACTTGAATAACATAAGTCATAGTTCAAACATAATACATAACTTGTCCAACAACACCTCTAACATAGAATTTAGCGAGGGTCAAGACAAGCAACCGGGCTCACCCTTATAGTCAAAGAGTACTATAAATAAAGAGAGTCTTTAATACATAGCGTAAGAACATAGACATTGTCCTCAAAATAAAGGATTCACCAACTAGCTTGAATAGGAGCCACTAGCCACGTGGAGGAGGGGGATGACCAAATGGAGCTCCAGTTCCTACATGGTAACATCATGTAGGCATAGAGTATCATTAGTACATTTGACTGTATTAAGTACGTAGGATGCAATGCAACATGAGATAGGCAACGTAATCGAAATGCATAAACTTAGGCAATGGATAGCATAATAACAATATGCCATGTACTAATGATACTTAAGTAAAAACGTGCTTATATAGAACATATTACGTGTGTAGAAAGAGATCATCATTTGGTTAATGGGTTTACCTCCTGCCATCTTAGGTGATTGAGGTACTAATTCCTCAACTGGGTTATCGAATATACCACCATCCATCTTAGGTGATTGAGGTATCAACCCCCCAATTAGGTTAATAAGGTATCAATCATCAATTAGGGTAATGAGGTATCAATCCTTCAATTAGGTTAATGAGGTATCAACCCCTCAATCAGGTTAATAAACATCACACCCTCCATCAAAGTGGTCATCTCACAACACTATAGAGCAAAATACCATAGATATACATTCCTTTCATCATCATAAGGTCATTCAACTCATATGCCATGCATTAGGCCTTCAACAACTCAAGATACATAATCCGTATATTTTATCAAACACTTGAGGGTGTGTAGTGCTAATATAAAAAAATACAATTCAAGAGTGAAATTGTGCAAGAAAATTCAATGTAAAATGACCCATCAATGTTTGGTAACACCCGCAAGCAATATATATAAAATCCCATGATGGTTCATAAATTCATAGCTCAAAACATGCAAGAATATAGATCATGAAATAGTGAACTCAATGCATCTTAAAATCATGTAAACCAGCCCATCAACATCATGGTAAAATCCCATCATGGGTAACTTATAAATCATATCAAACTTCACAATAGTTCATAGATTCCATAGCTTGAATCATTTATAGTCTCAATATACAAAGATCACTTCATAGTATAAGCTCAAAATATATATTTATGCATCATCGACAATATTTGACAAAACCCTAATATATTTCATACTCATATTTCATAATAATAGATATCCATAAGAAAGACAACTTGAAATCATGGAATTTTCGTAAAAAGGAAGATTGGGCTTCATGAGTGAAAGGAACTCATGAATAAAACCCACATACCTTAGACCTTGAATTTCTTGAAATTGAGTTGAGAAAGGCTTGAAGCTTGGAATGGGGTCTTGAAATCCACAACTTGTTCTTGAGTTTGGTTTAATTCTTATTTGGGGTTTGGTAGAGGCTCTTGGGAGAATTTGAGAGTGTCTTCCAATTGGGAGGAGTGAATTGATCTTTAGGAGTAGGGTTTAGATCTTTAGAAAGTGTTAAGATTGCATAGAAATTCCCAAAATACCAATAGAAATAACTAAATTTACGAAATGCCATTAGTGAAATGGAATTTGGCAAAAACCTGTATATACCCTTTCACAAACAAGTTCTATAAAAACGAGCATAACTTCTTCATCCGAGCTCTACATAAGGTGAAAATAAGTAAGTTGGAAAGCTAATTCAAAGAGCTTTAATTTGGTAGGTCATGAGTCATCTAATCCTTTGTGTGCTAAGATATATACACTTTTAAAGTTTACTCTCTTGCTAGTACTTGTGCAAAACTTAGCTATCGGAAATTCCTTTGAACTTGGCTTGATGTAGGGGACCCATGATGGTATTTAATGACATGAATAACCTTGACTTAGATTTTCATGAGAGCTTGAAGCTTGAATGAATTTCTTCAGATCCGAAACGAGTTTGGGACGCTTGACTTTAGATAAAATATTTAGTTAAGTGTTAGAGAGGCTTTTGGGGAATCTCTTGAATGATTTGGGGTTGAAAAATGACTAAATATAGGTGTTTTTATGCATAGAAAGGCTTAGTACTAAGTCCCCAAGGCCTTAGGCCGAATTTGAAAAAAAAATGGCATACAAAATACACTGGTCCGGCGATGGGTCCGCGTCGCAGAACCATCGTACACCCTTAGTATTCTGTGCAAATTGGAAAAAATCAAATTTTGCAACGGTTGCTCTAAAGTTGGGGCTATACCCATTTCTCACTCAAATTTTCCCCTTGAACAAGAATATAAAGTCAGATTTTTTATATCACGCACGGATTTTGAGATATATGAAAATTATGATTTCGGGTACTTCCGAGGCACTTTTTGGGGTCATTTCAATATCTCCCCCTTGGGAACATTCATCCCCGAATGTCAAAAAAATGTACATGAGAAGGGAAATCATGAAGAAATCAACCCCAACAAGAATTCAACAATACATTTGAACACCATTTTCAAAACCTCAACATAGGCGTTAAAATCATCATGAACTTGCCAACATAAATATGAATACATGCAATGACATAGGGGATGAAACATAAGACTTGAAATCATAAAAAGGACTTGACGTATTATCATAAGCTTAAATAGAATGATAGAAATATGGATATTGCTCCTCCATGCCCGCTCTGGCTTCCCGAGAGACACTTTAGACTTGACGATGCTTCCAAAGGGCCTTGACGAACACCACATCCTTATTAATCAACTTTTCCACCCTTCCATCCATTACCTCTACCGGGACCTTCTCCTAATCCATCTTATCCTACACGACACCCATAACCTCAAAGAGTTCCATAGCACTAGGGTCACTAACACACCTCCTCAACTTAGAAGCATGAAGATCCGGACGAACCATATCTATATCTGTAGACAATCTCCGTTCATATGCAACCTCACCAATCCTCCTCGACACTCTCTAAGGATCCACAAACCATAACCTCAATTCCCTTTCTTGCCAAATTGGACCATACCCTATATGGGGGAGGGGGGGAGGACTCCCAAGTGAACTCAATCTACAACACAACCACACATGGTCTACCTTAGTATATAATGACGCCATCTCCCCCTTGAGAGAAAACCCCCCACTTTATCATCTCTCATCAAGGTCTTCAATTCTATCATGGCGGGGTCAAAGTCTTGCTTTGCTTTCACCTCATCAACAAAGAAGGATCTAGAATTATTATCCACTACTACATCACTATACCAACCTCTTTCAACCTAACACCTAATCTAGTCAATTGATGGACCTCTCTAGTCACCTCAAAGATTCCCCCTATCCATAATTAGCAAGCCACCCCATATGAATCAACATTCACAACATCATCCTCAAATGATCCCCAAGCTCTCCCTCGGGAATGAACCAACATACCAACACCAAGGACCACCACAAATACAACAAGGTAGGGATTAAAGACCCTATTCATAGACCTATAGATATAGCCAGTGCATTAGCCAATTACAAAGACACTACCCACCAAATTCACAATATTGGAAATACCATCAAGAACCCATCTTTCACCGGAACAACTCAATAGAAATGACTTAGGTTCAACACCCCTAACTCTTACTAGATGACAAATGCAACTCTTACGGGTCGTTTGGTTTGAATGTAAGTTATGATGGGATAAGTTATGTTGGGTTTAGTTATTCTGGTATTAGTTCTTTTTGAGTGTTTGGTTTGTTGCACTAAAAATAGTATCCATAGGATACTTTCTAAACATAAATTATTTCTTTCCAAAAGTACCCTTTTATTGAGCTTTTCTAAATATCAGTTACTAGAGCTTTAGTTACTCAATTTCAAAGCAAAAATATTACTAGTTATAAACTCTCTTACCTTTATTTATTGTTTTGCTTGTATATCTTATTTGCTCTAGTTTTGTATTGGAATAATTAAAAATGGTATGCTTTTTACTTTTTAATTAATTTAGATTTACAAATTAGTTACTCTTCCTAAAAGATGTTGTTTATATAGATAAGGTGCTCTTCTTGAATTTGTAGTATTGTGTTTGAAATTTCTATGGAAAAAACTCAAGGCTTTAGACTTGACTCTTTTGATAAAAAGGTCTTATTTTGTTGTAAGAACTTCATACTTATTGCTAGGTAAAAACTTATGTTTGATAAAATTGTGGTGCAGAAATTTATTTTATGTTTTTTAAAGAGAAGATAGTCAAATTCTTCTCAAGTCTATGTTATGTGGAGACGCATCAAAATGGAATGGGTTTTTGTTACTGCAAGTGCAATGAAAAAGTGAACCTCCACCAAGCTAAGGACTTTTCTTGCCTGACAAATATAAAGTGAAAAAGTGACAAAGGAAGGGTAGTTTTGTCAATTTATAAATTTATCCCATCACAAATTGTGATAGAATTGTTATACCATTCATTAGAAGGGATAACTTATCCCTTCGCTATTTATTAGTCCCCGGATAAGTTATCCCTCATTTGCCAACCAAATGGCCATTTATGTGTCAGTAAAATTTTATCCTGAGATTATTTTTACTATATCTTACACCAAATGACCCCTTAAAGATCAATTGGACCTTAAGTCAAGAGATGGACTTAGCCCTTCACTACCACTTTACAATCCCCTACTCAAGTACAGGTTCATTAGGGAGTTGGAATCTAATTCTACGGTCCCTACAATTCAAGGGGATAGAATATGCATGCAACTAATCCACCCCAAGTATGACATCAAAATCTATCATATTAACTCCAAGAAGTCACAAGGCAAGACCTAATGCAATATGAACACGGATTCACACCTATGAACTTTCTAGCAATAATATACTTAACAAAAGGGGTAGACACCAAAGGCTCACATAACAACTCGGGACACACAAGAAGCCCACTAGCAACTAAAAGAATAATGAAAGAAATAGTGGCACACCGGGCCTAATCAATGTAAGCACATCAAAGTCAAAGGAAACTTCAACATACCGGTAACAACGTCGGGCGTCTTCCCCTTCTTGAGCCTCTTGATCAACATACCACCTTGTTTTAAAGGTCGACCACCCTTACACCTCTTTCGAGCATATGGACTACCAACTAACTTGTGATCCACTTCACCACAACTGTAACAAGCATTAGTCTTCCTCAAGCATGGGCCACCATGGTGCCTTCCACACCTTGGACACTTAGGATTAGTTATCCCTTCATAGCCATCTTACCACTTTGAGTTAGACACCTCATCAATAGCCAACATCTTATCACCTCCCTTACCCTTATTGCGTTTACGAGGATAATCATTTACCTTGTGACCCAACTCTCCCCAAACATAACAAGCATTAGTGCCCCTCATGCATGGGTCATCATGGCCTCTACCACATCTTAGGCACCTAGCATAAGGCACCACACCACCACCACCTCTACATTTGGGACTTTGGAACTTACCCCCAATACGGGCCCTCTTGGCGTTACTACCCTTCCTCTTACCATTCGAAGCCTTGGGGACACTCACTCGTTCATTGAATTGAGTCGTCAATTTAGTCACCTCTTTGGCCAATACCCATAGAACAATGTCGAACCTCTGCATTTGATATATCACCGTCCTGAGTAGCTCTAGACATACCCTAAAATGTAACAGTTAGGGATTAGGAATAAGTACTAGGGGACCTAACTCTATCGCACGACATAGATCATGAAGAAGTAAAAAAATTCCTAGAATGCCTTACAGCCTCCGATTCATAGTCGTGGCGTACTTCATAACTATGAATAAGACTCTAATCGACATAATGTGTTGGACTCTGAGGATCATTAACAACCTAGTTCTCTGATACCAAGTTTGTCATGACCCACAATAGGGCCTAGATGTGACACGGCGAATAGGGAACCCGAAGGAACCCCAAACAAGTCTCTTAGCATATCATACACACATCCTTGGTCGCGGAAGCAAAATAGAATAGCATAAGAAAAATAAAAAAAGGGAAGTTGGGACTAAGGGAAAAAGTTAAACACTTAAATAACATAAGTAAGTCAAAGCTCAAACATAATACATAACTTGTCCAACAACACCTCTAACATAGAACTTAGCGGGGGCCAAGACAAGCAACCGGGCTCACCCTCATAGTCAAAGAATATTATAAATAAAGAGAGTCTATAATACATAGTATAAGAACATAGACATTATCCTCGAAATAGAGGATTCACGAACTAGCTTGAATAGGAGCCACTAGTCACGTGAAGGAGGAAGATGACCAAATGGAGCTCCGGTTCCTACATGGTAACATCATGTAGGCATAGAGTATGCGTCAGTAGGTTTGAATGTACTAAGTATGTAGGGTGCAATGCAACAAGAGATAAGCAACGTAATCGAAATACATAAACTTAGGCAATTGATAACATAATAATAATATGGCATGTAAAAATATTGCTTGAAGTAAAAAGATGCTTATATAGAACATATTATATGTGTAGAAAGAGATCTTCATTTGGCTAATGGGTTTACCATCTCCCATCCTAGGTGATTGAGATGTTAACTCCTCAACTTGGTTATCGAATGTACCACCTTCCATCCTAGGTGATTGAGGTATCAACCCCAATTAGGCTAATGCGGTATCAACCCCTCAATTAGGTTAATGAACATCACACTCTCCATCAAAGTGGTCATCTCACAACACTATAGAGCAAAATACCATAGGTATACATTCCTTTCATCATCATAAGATCATTCAACTCATATGCCATGCATTAGGCTTTCAACAACTAAAGATACATAATCTGGACATTTTATCAAACACTTGGCTAGTATGTAGTGCTTTTGTGAAACTATGCAATTCAAGAGTGAAATCATGCAAGAAAATTCAATCTAAAACCACCAATCAATACTTGGTAACACCCTCAAGCAGTATACATCAAAATCCTTCATCAAATCCCGCAATGGTTCATAGATTCATATCTCAAAACATGCAAGAGTATAGATCATGAAATAGTGAAGTCAATGCATCTTAAAATCATGTAAATCAGTCCACCAACATCATGGTAAAACCCCATCATGGGTAACTTGTAAATCATATCAAACTTCACAATAGTTCATAGATTTCATAGCTTGAATCATGTATAATGTCAATAGACAAAGAGCACTTCATAGTATAAGCTCAAAATAGATATTTATGCATAATCAACAATATTTGACAAAATCCCAACATATTTCATGCTCATACTGCATAATAATAGATACTCATAAAAAATACAACTTGAAATCATGAAATTTTTGTAAAAAGGAAGATTGGACTTCATGGGTGAAAGGAACCCATGAATAAAACCTACATACCTTAGACCTTGAATTTTTTGAAATTGAGTTAACAAAGACTTGAAGCTTAGAATGGGGTCTTGAAATCCACAACTTATTCTTGAGTTTGGTTGAATTCTTATTGGGGTTTGATAGAGGCTCTTGGGAGAATTTGAGAGTGTATTCCAATTGGGAGGAGTAAATTTGATCTTTAGGAGTAGGGTTTAGGTCTTTAGGAAGTGTTAAGATAGAATAGAAATTACCAAAAGATCAATAGAAATAACTAAATTTATGAAATGCCATTAATGAAATGGAATTTGGCAAAAAATCGTATATACCCCTGCATTGACGAGTTCTACAAAAATGAGCATAACTTCTTCATCTGAACTCTAAATAAGGTGAAACCAAGTGAGTTGGAAAGCTAATTCAAAGAGCTATAATTTGGTAGATCATGGGTCACCCAGTTCTTTGTGTGCTAAGAGATATGCCCCTTTAAAGTTGACCCTCCTATCGGTACTTGTGCAACACTTAGCTAATGAAAATTCCTTTTAACTTGGCTTGATGTAGGGGACCCACGATGGTATTTAACCACATGAATAAGCTTGACTTAGATTTGAATGAGATCTTGAAGTTTGAATGAATTTCTTGAGATCCGGAATGAGTTTGGGATGCTTGACTTTGGATGAAATATTTGGCTAAGTGTTAGAGAGGCTTTTGGGGAATGTCTTGAATGATATGGCGTTGAAAAATGACTAAGTATAGGTATTTTTACGCATAAGAAGGCTTAGCTCCCAAACCCCAAGGCCTTAGGCTGAACTTGAAAAAAAACAGGCATCCAAAATACACTGGTCCGCGATGGGTCCATTTGGCAGAGCCATCGCACACCCTTACTCTTTTGTGCAAACTTGGAAAAATTAAATTTTGCTACGGTTGCTCTAAAATTGGTGTTATACTAATTTTCCACTTAATTTTGCCCCTTGAACAAGAATATGAAGTCGAATTTTTGATATCACGCACAGATTTTGAGATATATGAAAATTACTATTTCAAGTACTTCCGAGGCACATTTTCGGGAACTTTTTGCGGTCGTTTCAAGGACGTCAAGATATTGCTCAATGTAACAGTGCAAAAATGTCTGTAGCTCTATTTCGATATTCAGCTTCTGAAGAGGTACGTCATCAAGCTGGGATTTCTTACATATATATATATTGATATTCCTTTAAAACTTTCCTTTTGATAGCTCTTCATTTCAACAGGTGATGGTGTTTCCATCAACTTGTGGAGCATGCATGACAAAGTGTGCCTGTAAAATATTTGTTAGCAGTACCCTTTTCTACATTGACACAATAGATAACCTCATTTCTGCATTGCTCCCCCATATAGTTCCTTGCTTGTAATAGAAGGGAATACCAATAGACGCAATTGTTGCGCATCTATTTATTATATTTGTTATACAAATTTATTTTGTTCTATGAGGACATTTGCTTCTAATTAGCCATGTGGATTTACAATGATTGATATTTGTATGAGCTCAAATTATAAAATGCATTAGCTAATAATTATCATTTCTTGGAGGATCCATATACATCTCTGTTTTAAATATCAGCAACAGAGGAACAACCTAAAATAGTTAAAAGAATCTGGATGGGATTATGAGCATCTTTAGAGTGGTTAGATGCAAGTAAAGAGATATACTTGGTGTCCTGTTCCTCATGAAAAATATTATTGTGATCTTTTGAAGTGTCTTTAATGGAGTTGCATACTCTCATCTACGCCGAGAATCAATTGGCCACATATTCTTAGTGTTTTTTCGATGCATAACTTTTACGTGCTGGTATGTTGTTTTTTTGTGTAGTTTGCCTTTGATTACACACCATAAAAGTTGGATTGCCATGAACTTCAAAACCTACAGAACCTGGCCTTCAAGTTATTTCATCAGTTGAGAGCTTTATAAGGTTATCAGTGGCTATTAACACTTTCCCTTCGCCAACTGTCAACTATAAGAGAATCTTTAACCCTCCTATATGTAACGTAAGAAATTCTCTTTAACTTAAATTTCCTGCATTCTACCCTTTTATCATTCCCATCTGCATATGGCACACCGCACCCAATTGTTGTCTCCAACATATCTACATCAACAACTATGATATAAGCTCCTTCGCCAAATCTCCGCCCAGCTATCCAATATCTTTGACACAACACCTTTTCCTATTGATTTTAATGACCTCTTAGGCTACTAAGGTGTTAGCACTGTACCCAAATTCCTATAACTGAAAGTTCCCCTACATTGCCTTTGAAGCTACACCAGAAAGTCAATACAGATTCCTCTAAACTGTCCCGGTATGATGCTATATCAAACTCCTCCATATAACCACTGTATCTTACTATTAGTTCCCAGTGATTTCCTCTGAACCTCTCCTTCAGCAAAATTTTACAGTTAGCTACATTGGTTGGGGGAATGTGTTGTTTCACTTGTATGATTTTGATACACTTCATGAGCTAACTTTTAAGTTAAATTAAGCCCAAAGTTTATTTTCTTAGCATGGTGTCGATGCCGTCCTATCCATCTCATGAGTTACTCAAAGCGTGCAGAGGTGATACATTATTCAATCTATGTCGAGAGAATAGGTTGCTGCATCTTTATATGGTTATGAGAAGTCCTTATCTCATGTGCGAAATTAATTTCTCAAACCAATGTTTCGTTTGTTTTGTAATGTTTGAATTGTTATTTAAAGTGATTCCATTTTATAAACAGTATTGCAATGCACTAATAAAGATATATTAGTGCAATTGCAGCATCTGTATTACAGAAGAGGAAACAAATCACTGAGAAGTATAGTAGCATGGATGAAATTTTAAGGGAGTGCAATGACATGGCTGGTCATCTTGATTTGTGGAAGCTACTAGATGATGCCCATGATTTGGTGGTGACTCTCCATGACAAGATATAGACACCTTTCATATAGTGCCTTCTAAGATTTTATACCACTAATTTATTCTCTTTGCTAAATTTAGCATTAGTGAGTTAGTGCTCTTCAAGTCTTCATGTTTATGTGGTGAGGAAGAACTTTCTACATGACAAGTGAAAACGTTGTTGCTGCTACTCTTTTTGGGTTAGAGATCTGGATTAACTATAACTCGCAACTCTGCCGAGTAAAGGCATTGCTATTTGCTCGATTTAATTGTAGCCAGAGGCGGTTCTAGGATTTAATTGTAGCCAGAGGCGGTTCTAGGATTCAAAGGTTGTTACGCCGAAAAAATGATCTGTTACGCCGAAAAAATGATCGACTTTAAAAAATAAAATTGAAAAATTGATTCGAAAATCGAAAATTAATTTAAACTCAATTAATTTGAGTAAAACTAATTCTCAAAATTCGAACGGACACAGAGTCGCCACCTAATTTTACGGATAATTAGGAAACCAATATTTTAAAAGATTAACAGAAGATCTTCTAAAATTCAGAGAAAAAGGTTCGGGTTCATATTTCCATTTCAAGAAG
>JAABOM020058800.1:0-13516 GCA_011800125.2 Solanum clarkiae
AATTAATTAAGTTGAAATCGATTTTTAATTTTTGAATTTTCTTTTTTTAAAAAAGGCCATTTTTTCGGCGTAACAATAGACATCATCATATTATAGAAATCATAATGTTATAGTTGTTACACCAATTTGAATGCTATGATATTATTACTTATTTCTCATTATTTTTATTTTAAAGAAACAAAAAAACTAATACGTATATACAAGCAACGGTTTGGCGAACTTCTCATCAACATGCCTACTTCATTAACAAGGGGTAATTTGGGTTTTTCAATATTCTTCTTTTAATTTGTTTTTTAATTATATATCTATAATTTAAATACAAATACGATAAATTATAATAATTAACAATTTAAAATATTTTAAAATCATGTAAAATATTTTGACTCTCAAAATTCTATCTCCGTCATATAAATTATTACTTATATATAAGCAGTAATTTGAAGAGATCTCATCAACGTGCTTGCTTTATCAATGAGGGGCAATTTGATCACTTTTAATTTATTTTTTAATTATATATTACAAAATGTGTAAAAATTATTATAAATAACAATTTAAAATATTTAAAATCATGAAAAAAATTTTGACTTTCGAAAATTCTAGTTGTGTCACATAAATTATGTAAACTAATATAAAAAATTATTATAAATCACAATAATTAACAACTTATATATTTAAAAGACATAAAAATTTTCTAGAGAATTTATGTGTAACACCCCTCAACATAGCTCGGAAAGACCCTATGATGCTTTTTTTTTTAATATCTTAACATCTATGCAGAATTTCACAAATCTGACTTCATATTCTTGTTCAGAGGACAAAATTGTGTGGGGAAACGATTACCTGCAAGGTATAGGTTGTCCGTGTCAAAAAATTTTTTTGATGAAACTTTGCAACCAGAGGGATATGTGACACGTCCTAATTCAAAAAGTCCCAAAAATTCTCTTTTTCACTTAAGGGCAATTGGGTAAAACCCCAATACCTATATATACGAGAATCCCTCATTCTTCAGCCATTTTTGTAATGCCCGATAAAATTACCAAAATACCCCTAGAATGGAATCGTGCAGATAATGCGTCTTTCCAAGCTTTGATAAAAAATTTGAGATCGAATTTGCAATCAGCATAAAAAATTAAGTAGAAAAATTATCTCGGTGAGATTTTACAGCGATCGAGTCGAAAGATAATTTTTCGTAACTAATTTCGAAACAGTGTCGATGCGCGCCCAAGGCACAACGCGCCAGGGACTCGGACCAACACTTATGATTTTTATTTTATTTTTGATGAAAAATTTCAGAAAGGAAATTGTACATGTCCACGACACAGATTGGACAATTCCGAGATGAACTTTTTCTTTTAATTTGAGGGGCATCCTGGTCAATTCTCAACCCCTCCTAAACCTAAAACATGATCAATTTGGGTCATTTTGATGAGTAAATAGGTCATAGATCCAATTCTAAGTCCTTTCCAAAACACTTGAAAGTTAGGGCTTAAGAGAAGAGAAGAGAAAAGCTTGATAGGGGGAAATTCAAAGAGAATTCTTGACGGTGGATTTGAAAAACTTTATCTCAGGTATGTAAGGCTAAACTAAAAGCATGAGATTGTTCTCTCATGTGCCTGTGATCACCAAAGTTGAAGTAACCCTTCAGATGCTCTCTCCGCCCATGCCGAATACCCCCATAGATGGTCATAGAAGAGTTGAAAGTCTAATCAGTCTACACACATGATTCTTAAATGTTTCTTGAAGATTTTCTTGAAAATTATATTACTTACATGTACTTTCATATGTTGATGATCATCATAAACTTATCATTCTTGAATTGAGTATTTTTCATGAGATATTGCATAAACCCTACTTATTATTTCATAAAGCATGCATAAATGAAGATACAGATTGAGTCTAGAGCCTTGATTGAGAACATTGATAGTGATTGTGATTGTGAATGTGAGAATGATAACAGGTTGATAGTATTTGATGGTCGATGAATCTTCCCAAATGAACTCTAATGATTTGTCTATTCGATTGTTTCCTAATGATTGTTCTAAACTAAGATGCCAAATTTACACTCCAAAAGGAATAGTAAAGCGGTTGTTTATCAAATATAGAACTCAACTAGGGTTGAGGTCGATACCATAGGGAATACATGAGAATAAATCTATTAGCACCCTTTTCAGATGTAATATCTATTTCCGAAACTAAAATGAATAAATTAAATGGGAGGTTTGGTTTTTCAAATTGAACTATTAAAATAAAATAACAAATGAGTGCAAGGACTACCGGATTTCAAATAATTAATGTGAAGCTAGGATTGTATTCCCCATGACATCTAATGCGATAGCCGAAACTAGTGGTAAACTCGTTCATGATTGCGCATACAAGATCAAACAAGTTATGTAACACCTAATTCACCTTTCGATCCTTCTTAAATGCATATCGTTCATCACCTTTTGGTCTCAGAATGTATACTTACTAACCCTTGTTGTCAATCCTAGAATACTCTCACCTTTCGGTCTCAATAGTTAGAATAGATTAAAAGCCTCGAATTTCTGTCGTAGAACTACTTTTTCTAATCAAAATATCCCTTTCGGGCATGTAATGAATACAAGCTTACCCTAATGCATTGTGAAGCGCGCCACAACTATGAATAGGAGGCTATGAGGTGTTTTAGGTAATGTTTTACTTCTTCATGATCTATGGCATGCTCTCGATGTAAAGATAAGGCCTCTTCCCCTAACGAATGCTCTTTGCTTTTTTAGATCGTGCCACTACCAAGAGAAAGACATAGGAAGGCCCATACATCCTAGGAGCAACCGACTCATCCCACTCTACAAGCTCCTCAAGATGTAGGGACTACCCAAGTTGAGTTCCGAAATGCCATCACTATGTTGGCCCAAGCTATGACCAACCAATTGAACCAAGGGGCCCAAGCTTCTCATATTCCTATTCCGGCCTCAAGAGCGAGGGACTTCACAAGGATGGACTCTCCGGAGTTCTATGGGTCTAAAATGGAGGAAGATTCCCAAGAGTATATTGGTGAGGTGTATAAGGTGCTAGCTATCATGGGGGTGAGTTTGAAGGAGAAGGCGAAACTAGCGGCCTATCAAATCAAAGATGTGGCTTAAATTTGATTTTTTCAATGAAAGTTGGAGAGGGAAAACAATGATGCTATTCCTTGAGAAGAGTTCAAGTCCATCTTCCACAACTTCCCTATTGAGTTGAGAGAGGCCATAGCTCTCAAAGTATGCTCCTCATTTGGTTGGTGATCCTAGGGCAAGAATGAACAAGTTTGTATCGGGGATATCTGATTTGGTGAATGAATAGTGTCACACCACTATGCTTGTGGGTGATATGGACTTCTCTCGGCTCATGACGTATGCCGAACAACTTAAGGGGAAGAAGCTTAGGAAGAGAAGAAGTGGGGAGTCCAAGAGAGCTCAATTTGATGGTGGTTTCCAAGATGCCAAAGGTGGCCATTTACAACAAGGTCATAAATTCCAAGGCCAAGGGTCCTCTAATGCTCCAAATAAGAGATTTGCTAATGATGGGGTATGTAACCCAAGGTTTCAAGGTGGCAATAGTGGGATGACTAATCCTAGGTGCCAAAAGTGTAGGGAGAAATCAAGGTTGTCCATGCTTGAGGGACTCTGATGCTTGCTATGGTTGTGGTAAAGTGGGTCATAAGTTGTTGATTTCCCCTATGCTCAAAACAAGGGTAGTGACGATTTTCCTCAAGGCCAGGGTACTAATGTGGGTCAAAGTCCAAAGGGAGGCCAACAAGGGGGTACTTCAAGACAAAACTAGTTATACACTTTAAGGATGACAAGGAGTGGATGAGGTGCCCGATATTATTACCAGTATGTTAAAGATTTTTGATTATGATATATATGCATTGATAGATTTGGGCACCACTCTTTCTTTAATTACTGCTTTTGTTGCCAATAAGCTTCATGTGTGTCCCGAATTGTTGTGTGAACCCTATGAAGTGTCTACCCCCATTGGTGAGTCCATTATTGCTAAAAGAGTCTATAGGGATTATCCCGTGTCTATATTTCATAAAGTCTTGCCTTGTGATTTTTGTTGAGCTTGGCATGGTGGATTTGATATTATTCTTGGGATGGATTATTTACATGTATATCATGCTTCCGTTGATTGTAAAACCCCTAAAGTTAGGTTCTAATTCCCTAATGAACTCGTCCTTGAGTGGGAAAGTCGTAATGTGGTGGTTAAGGATAGGTTCATTTCTTGTCTTAAAGCCCAGAAAGTGATTTCTAAGGGTTGTATTTACCATCTTGTAAGGGTTAGGGATGTTGAGTCTAAAGTCCTTCCTATTGAGTTGGTTTCGGTGGTCAATGAGTTTCTTGATGTCTTTCTCGATGAGCTTCCTAATATTCCTTCCGAAAGGGAAATAGACTTTGGTATAGACCTCCTCCTCAATACACAACCTATTTCCATTCCCCCTTACCGTATGACCCAGACGGAGTTGAAGGATCAATTGAAGGATTTATTGGAGAAAGGTTTCATAAGGCCTAGAAAGTCACCTTGGGGTGCACCAGTGTTGTTTTTAATGAAAAATGATGGTTCCCTTAGAATGTGTATCAACTACCGGCAACTTAATAGAGTCACCATAAAGAACAAGTATCCTTTACCGAGGATAGATGGCCTATTTGATCAACTATTAGGGGTTAGTCACTTTTCTAAGCTTGATCTTTGGTCCGAGTACCACCAAGTGAGGATAAGGGAGTGTGATATTTTGAGGATGGCTTTTTAGACTAGGTATAGGCACTTTGAATTTGTGGTAATATTTTTTGGCTTGACTAATGCACCGACAATATTTACGGATCTCATGAATATGATCTTTAAACCCTACCTTGATATATTTGTGATGGCCTTCATAGAAGATATATTGATTTATTTCTCGGAGTGAAGAGAGCATATGAATCATTTGAGGGTGGTGTTAGAAATTTTGAGGGATGAGAGGTTGTTTGTTAAATATGATATATATGAATTTTGGTTGAAAGAGGTTGCAATCCTAGGGCATGTATTTGCGGGCGACGGAATTAAGGTAGACCCTAAGAAGACGAAAGTGATAAGGAATTGGCCTAGCCCCTTGACTCTAATGGATATTAGGAGTTTCTTAGGTTTAGCGAGGTACTACTGGAGATTTGTGAATGGTTTCTCTTCACTTGCTTCCCCTTTGACAAAATTGACCCAAAAGAAGGCAAAATTTTTTTAGACTAATGGATGTGAAATTTTTTTTCAAACTTTGAAAGACAAGCTCATCTCTGCTCCTATTTTGGCTTTACCAGAAGGGCTAGAAGGGCTTGTGGTTTATTGTGATGCTTCAATGATTGGTTTGGTGTGTGTATTGATGCAAAATGACAAGGTTATAACATATGCTTCTCGGCAACTAAAAGTACATGAGCGTAATTATCCCACCCATGATCTTAAATTGGTGGGGCCGTGGTGTTTGCTTTGAAAATATGATATCGTTATTTGTATGGGGTTCATGTAGATGTGTTTACCGATCACAAGAGTCTTTAATATGTGTTCACACAAAAGATCTTAACTTAAGGTAAAGAAGGTTGTTGGAGCTCCTTAAGGATTATGACATGAGTGTGCACTATCATCCCGACAAGGCTAATGTTGTGGCCGATGCTCTAAGTAAAGTGTCCATGGGTAGTCTAGCTCATATTGATGAAGTTAGCAAGGAGGTGACTTGAGAAGTACACCAGTTGGCTAGGTTGGAAGTTACGATGAATGAAGTTGAAAATGGTGGTGTAGTGATTTTTGATGGTTCTAAATCTTCTTTGATTGAAGAGGTCAAATCCAAACAAGACCTTGATCCCGTCTTGTTAGAATAGAAAGCTTTGGTAAAAGATGGTAAAGTAGAGGTTTCTCCCAAGGGGGAGATGGGGTCCTTAGGTACCAAGGCAGACTATGTGTATCTAATGTTGATGATTTGAAGGAGTTAATTTTGAAAGAGGCACATAACTCATCCTACTCCATTCACCCCGATTCCACAAAAATGTATAGACACTTGAAGGAGGTGTTTTGGTGGGGTGGTATGAAAAGGGATATTTCTAAGTTTGTAGTTGGTTGTCACAATTGCCAACAAGTGAAATCCAAACATGAAAGGCCAAGTGGCCTAGCCCAAGACATAGAAATTCATACATGGAAATGAGAGGAAATTAACATGGATTTTGTGATTGTTTTGCCAAGGACTAGAAAGCACTTTGATTCTATTTGGTTTATTGTTGATAGGATGATAAAGTTGGCTCAGTTTCTATCGGTTAAAACAACTTATGGTGCCGAGGGTTATGCGAAGTTGAATATTCATTAGTTGGTTAGATAGCATGGGGTACTACTATCTATTATATCGGATCGTGGTGCTCAATTCACTTCTCATTTTTGGAGATATTTCCAAAAGGGTCATGGTAGCAAGGTCAAGCTTAACACAACTTTTCATCCTCAAATAGATGGTCTGGCCGAAAGGATAATCTTAACTCTTGAGGACATGCTTATGACTTGTGTTTTGGAGTTCAAGGTTAGTTGGGATGAACATCTTCCACTTATTGAGTTCGCTTATAACAATAACTCACTCTAGCATTGGCATTACTCCTTTTGAAGCGTTATATAGTAGACGTTATAGATCCCCGGTTCGGTAGTTTGATGTAGGGGAGATGGACTTTTTGGGCCCAGATTTGGTTATGGAGGCTTTGGAGAAGGTGAGGTTGATAAGGGAGAGATTGAAGACGGCTCAAAGTAGACAAAAAGTCTTATTCGGATGTGAGGAGGAGAGACCTTGAATTTAATATTAATGATTGAGTTTACTTGAAGGTCTCACCCATGAAGGGTGTGGTCCAATTTCTCTAGAAGGGGAAATTGAGCCAAAGGTTTGTGGGACCTTATACAACATTGAGGAGAATTGGTAAGGTTGCCTATGAATTGGAGTTGCCTACGGATATGAGTATGGTTCATCTAGTCTTCCATGTGTCTATGTTGAGGAAGTGTGTTGGTGACCCAAGTGCTATAGTGCCCTTAGAAGTTGTGGGTGTTGTGGAAGATAACTTGAACTATGAGGAGGTCCCGGTGAAGATATTGGATTGGCAAGTGAAAAGGTTGAGAAACAAAGATGTGATATCCGTCAAAGTTCTTAGGAGGAATCAACAAGTTGAAAGTGCCATTTGGGAAGCCGAAGCGGACATGAAAAAGCGATACCGATACCTCTTTTACTCTACTCAAGACAAAGGTAATAATTTAAGTCCTATCTCTGATTTCAAGTCTTAAACTCTAGCCCTCATGCCATTTTTGCATATAGTACATGTTGATGTTGACAAGTTTTGATGGCTTATGATGTATATGTTTTTGAAAATTTTTGAAAAGGATGTTTAAGTGCATTTATTGCATTCATGTCGGGATGGATGCCTCATCATTACTTCTCTTACGTATGTTTCTTTGATATTCGAGGACGAATGTTCCCAAGGGGGAGATATTGTAATACCCCTTATATGCTTCGAAATGCCCCATAAGTGTTTTCTCTAATATCTTAAAATCCATGTATGATTTCAAAAATTCGACTTTATATTCTTGTACAGGGGGCAAAATTGAGTGGGAAAAGGGTAGCCCTCGAATTTTAGAAAACCCATAGAAAAAAATAATTTTCACTATAGGATAATTTCCAGTGGCCATGAGCGCCAGGCTGTGATGTTCTTGGGCTGCACCATAGTGTTTCATGGCGTGCACGCTTGGTTCGCCTTGCGCCTGGGGCATGGAATAGTGCAAAATTTTCTCTAGTTTCTTGTTTCATCCAAGGGCATTTGGGTAAAACCCAATGCCCATTTAAACGTGAATATCTCTATACTTAGTCTTTTCTCACTTTCAAACTCTCAAGAAACACGCTCAAAATCCTCCCAATACACTATCAAACCCTCCATTCAATCTCAATAATTGTAAGAACAAACTTTGGATTTCAAGAACCCAATCCAAGTCTCAAGCCTTAACTTTTCCTTCAAGAACTCCAAGGTTTAGGTATGTGGGGCTTCATCCATGGGTCTTTTCACCTTTGGAGCCCAACTTTCTCTTTTGATGAAAATTTCATGATTTCAAGTTGTATTCTTTATGGGTATCTCTTATTATGTATTATGAATGTAAATTATATTGAGTTTTATCAAGTATTAATTGATTATGCATGAATACTATTTTAAGTTTATTCCATGAGTTGATTTATGTCAATTGAGACTATGCATGATATTAGTTATGTGAACTATGAAGCATTGTGAACTTTTAAGATGAATTTCATGATACCCAAATTAAGGGTTTTACTATAATGTTGGTGGATTGATTTGCATGACTCTAAATTGGATGGTTTTACTCTCTTATGGTTATTTACTCTATAAATTGCATCGTTTGTATATGCTTTCAAATACCCGCCATGTTTGATTGAACTACATGACAAGGATTTTCAAGTTCAAGATGAATTATTGCATGATTTTCAAGTCAAGTGATTCTATGATAATTATGGGCTCCCAAACATGTATTAAACTCATGAAAGATTTCTATGATTTACAAGTGACAAGTTGAGCCCTCTTGTGAGCAATTATATCTATTTGAGGGGTCAAGAATGATTATTATATTACCCTCATGTTCAAGCTAAGCTCGCTAGTAGGGGTCAAACATGTTACAAGATTCTACCCTCATGTGAAATGCAATACCTACTAGAAGGGGGCAAGTTCATTTATTGTTTTCTACCCTCTAGTATAAGGTATATGCCCATATAGGGGTCAAGTATATGAATGAACTACTCATGCCATGTTATCAAGTCTCTACAAGTTATTCATGTTATGCTTAAATCTATGATTATTTTAAGTATTCTGTGGGACTAGACTAGCACCGCTTGAGGATTAAGGTGGGGGCTTGACTCAAGGGGTCCTTATATAGAGTCTTGATCTCTAAACTATGTTCCACCATAGGATTATATATTTTTCTAAAAGGTCTTACTAGTTGATCCATCTAGGTCAAATTACCCACTAAGTGGGTCAAATATGATTTACCTTGGCAAGTAGACCACACCTTCTCCGGTGGGGTGTCATGTATCAGGATTCCAAATAGTAGCTTGCTTGATCTTATATCTCAATTAAGGTATCCTTCCACATATGTATGTTACATATGCAAGTTGAATGTTTACATGCATGTTTTATTACAAGCATTGATCATACATACTATATTGAGATTATATCCATTGTTTAAGATTATGGATTTCGATACTATGACTTATTTCTTTATTGCATTGCACCCTGCATACTTAGTACATTCCAAGTACTAACCCATACTCTATGCCTACATGATATCACCATGTAGGGACTGAAGCTCCTCTTGACCATTCTCCTTTATATAGCCAGTTCGGTTCATTTGAAGAAAGCTTTAGTGAGTCCTCAACTCCGAGGACATTATCTATTTTCCTTTAAGCTATGTTGAGACTTGTACTACTTTTTCTATACTTATTACTTAAGGGTGAGCCCGGGAAATGTCTTGGCCCCCGCTCTATTCTATGTATAGGTTTGTTGGATAATATTGTATTCTATGAATATGAGCTTGACTCTTTTTATGTTATTATCATTATGAAAGACTTCCCTTAGTCCCCCGTCCCTCCTTATTAATGTCACTTGTTGCTGTTTATTTTTCTTCCGCGACCAAGGATATGTGAATGATATGCTAAGAGACTTGTTTAGGGTTCCTTAGGGCTCCTCATTCGCTGTGTCATGTCTAGGTCCTACGCTTGGGTCGTGATAATTTGCATGATTTAATCATATAGGGACCGACACTCATCGATATCCTCCACGTAGTTAGCTTTGGATCATTGATAGAAGAAGAGAGTTGGTGAGTCCTATGTTTCTGGGACAATATCTGGTTTCTATCTTACTTATATTGAGACTTTATTCCACTTTTCTTTCTAGTTTGACGGTGAGCCTTGAACATATCTTGACCCCTATCCTATTCATGCTTAGTGGTGTTGTTGGATACTATACTATGTACCTACAATTTGATGTTGAGATTCCATGAAAACTTATCCCTTAGAACCCTATCCCTTATGTGATACTATTTGACGCAATTGATAGTGATGGAAAGTGATGAAAGTCCTAAGTCCCTATTTCCCCATAGCTTGAGTCCTACTTACCCTCCCATTAGTACTTGCTTGTTATATGATTCATGCAAATCCCTTTCCTCTATCTATCCCCATAGCGTGAGTCATAAGCCCCTATTCCTCTAGAAACATTTGTTGAATGTTTGTTCATATTCCGCAATCAAGGATGTGCAAATGATATGCTAAGAGACTTGTTTAGATTGTCTTCGGATTTTTCATTCGTCGTGTCATGTATAGGCCATAGGCTTGGGTCGTGACATTATGACATAAATTAGGATGGAGGAAGTAACATAGATTATTTGAAAATTATATAAAAATACTATCAATCATAATAATTAACAACTTAAAATATATATAAGACATATTTATAATTGTCACATAAATTGGGAGAGAAAAATAATATATATTATTTGAAAATGACATAAAAAGTAATATAAATAGCAATAATTAAGAGTTTAAAAATTTAAAAGTTATATACAATTTGGCTACCCATCAATATTCCATTAGTGCCGCTTAAATTGGAATGTCGAAAGTAAAATATGAATTACATAAGAGCCAATATAAATGACAATAATAATAAATTTAGAACATCTAAATTCATATTACAAATTTGGTTGACTCTCCAAATTCTATTTGTGATACATAAATAAAAATAAAAATAATATATAGTGGGACCATGCTAGTAGGGGCTCTTATATCTAGTATTACTATATAAGAAAAGGAACACTACAAGAAAAAAGTCTTTTAACGATCATTTCTTAATGAGGTGAAATAAATTCGGTCGTTATAAATACACTTATAGTGATCAAATCTTTTCCGGTCGTTATAAATATACTTATAGCGATCAAATATTTTTTCGATCGTTATAAATATACTTATAATGGCCAAATATTTTTCCGATCGTTATAAATACACTTATATTGATCAATTTTTGTTTGGTTATTAAAGATAAATTTTAATCCAACATCAGTGAAGGGCTAAATTTGATCATTAAAAATATAACATTTCGTCGGTAAAATATATTAGTTAGTGTAAACATATATTTTAATTAATTTGAGTGAAAAGTTATCAGACTAAAACATATTATAAGTATCACAAGTGACATTTTATAAATCATTCCATCATTCTGATAAGAATCTTCCATCTTTTATAATTTGGGTTATTTATAATAAAAAAAAAGTTTAATAAAAAGAAAAAATATTAATTTATTATTTTCTAATAACTCTATCCATCATTCTTGTTATAGTCAATTATATAAAATTGTAAAATATTGTAAAAAGCATTTAATTACAATCTTTTTGGCACAATTTTTTTAACTTAAATATTTTCTTGATATAGTTCCTATATATGTTTTTATTTTGAGAGACAATTTATTCATCTTTACTTGACCTTTTTAGAGATGCAAGATGAAGTAGGTCAAAACAACAATTATAATGAAACAAAAAATTAAAAATAGAAGTAATTATATTAAATGATAATTATGAGCTTATGATATTAATTTAAGGTAGAAAAGTTATATAAATTTAGTAGTAAGTAATTTTCTCAAGAGGATAGATGTTTCTCCACTTGCAAATTACTTCGATCAATAGACTTAACAATTAATATTCAGTAATAATATCTTTTCTAATAAAAATTTATTATGTGTCGACTTTTTTCTCATTATTTGTTGTGAAACTAACAAGTGTATATAAAGAAAAATCATTTGTTTGAGTTAGAAGGGTATAAAGTGAAATTTTAGAAATAGACAATTTAAACATTTTACATGACATATAATCAATTGCTAAATTAATTAAGAGATAGTGATTTTTTTAATTTAAAATTTAAGATGATATATTTGATTTGTATCTCATAATATTTTAATGATATTGAATATTTATATTAGGTGAATAGTATTAGTATAAGAAGTGAAACTAAAAGAAGTTGAGGGGTTTTATCCATGAATCAATGAACAAAAAGTCAATAACTTAAGGTGCAAAATACAAAACAAACAACTTTATGTCTAGAACTAGAAACCCTAAATTTATTTTTATTTGATTGCGAGAATAGAAACAAAAGTTATATTTCATTGTAGTTAATCTTTGACTTTGCAAAAGAAAAAAAAGATGATATTTATTAGGAGTGTTATTAATAACCTTACATGAAGTCCTTATACTTGTCTTTTGACAGATCATGCAGTGTGAAGAACTTATCCTAAGAGAAAGTGTAAATAAGTATAAGCAATGAAAAATTTTTGAAGCACAGGAAGAATGCATTTCATATTTAAGAAAAGATATTCTAGTTTTTCTTTTAAGAGTAAAAAAATATAATATCATATGTCTATATTTTTGTAACTTTATGCAATATCATTTTTTATAGTTACTATGAAATTTGATATGAATATAATCAATTATTATGTTTTTATATGTGCACGTATTTATATGTGTGTGTGTATGCACTTTTGTTGATCTAATTTGTGGTTATAATTAAAGTTTTAAAACTAGAACTGAAGGGAGCCTTGGAGTAATTGGTAAAGTTGTTGTCATGTGACCAGAAGGTTGCGAATTCAAATCGTGGTAACATCATCTGACAAAAATGCAACGTACAATAGATCCTTGTGGTCTCTGGCCCTTCCCCTGAAGTGACAGAAATGCAAGGTACAATAGATCCTTGTGGTCTCTGGCCCTTCCCCTGAAGTGCACCTGACTTGCCTATATTTTTTTTAATAACTAGAACATCAATTAGTGAAGAAAAATGTTGGTTGCTGAAAAGAGGGATAACGACTGGATTTTTGTCGTTGTTAAAGCTTTTTAACGACCGGAATTAAGTCGGTCACTAAACTTTTAACAATGGAGCTTTTAACGACCGATGACGACGGGATTTATACTTTTAGCGACGAAATTTTTCCTCGTTAAAGACCTATTTTCTTGTAGTGGAATAAACACACACTGCTCCGTCAATGCGTATGCTTTCCCGTAATTATTATTGAATTGAAGGTTAATTTTGCCATTTGATGAATTTTACTTTATTATTTTATTTATTTAATTTAATAAAAAAGAAAATAAGCTTACACGTCTTCGTCAACATGTGTGCTTCCCTATAATTAATGTTGAATTGAGGATTATTTTCGTCATTTAATGATTTTCACTTTACTATTTTATTTATTTATTTTAATAAATCAAGACAAGTTTATTATTTTCATTCAATACTACTTTTATTATTAAATAACAATATAAAATAATAGTAGTTTGTATTAAAATTTTATTATAATTGATAAATATAATTAAAAAAATTTCTATTAAAATTGATTTGTCTTATAAAAATAAATAGTAAATAATTTTTGATAGATCAAAATAATTTCAATTCATTGAAAAAAATATAAAAAATAATTATTCAAGAAAC
>JAABOM020058801.1:0-13515 GCA_011800125.2 Solanum clarkiae
TGCAATGTATAGAGCTTCCAACATGGAAGTGGGATATGATCAATATGGATTTTGTTATAGGTTTGCCTCGCTCATCTTAGAAGTTTGACTCCATATGGATAATAGTTGACAGACTCACAAAGTCAGCACACTTCTTGCCAGTCAAGAGTGATTATACAGCTGAAGAGTATGCCAAGTTATACCTCAAAGAGATAGTCGGCCTACATGGAGTCCCAATTTCCATTATATCTGATGGAGGAGCTCAATTCACTGCAAAGTTTTGGAAGTCCTTCCAATGGAGTTTAGGGACATAAGTGAATTTGAGTACAACATTCCATCCTCAAACAGATGGTCAAGCAGAATGCACCATTCAGACAATTGAAGATATGTTGCGAGCTTGTGCATTGGACTTTAAAGATAGTTGGGTGGACCATTTTCCACTTATTGAGTTTGCCTATAACAACAGCTACCACACGAGTATCAAGATGGCACCTTATGAAGTTTTGTATGGAAGGAAACGTAGATCACCAATTGGATGGTTTGAAATGGGTGAAACCACCTTACTTGGGCCAGATCTAGTACAACAAGTCATGGAAAAAGTTAAGGTAATACAGCAGTGACTAGAAATGGCCCAAAGTCATCAAAAATTATATGCGGATGCCAGGAGAAGAGGACTGGAATTCTCAGTAGGTGATTGGGTATTTTTAAAGTTGTCTCCAATGAAAGGGGTTATGAGATTTGGTAAGAAAGGAAAGCTGAGCCCATGTTACATAGGGCCATATCAAATTATTAAAAGGTTTGGATAGGTTATATATAAACTAGAGCTACCCCAAGAGCTTTCAATGGTTCATCCAGTTTTTCATGTCTCAATGCTTCAAAAATACATAGGTAACCCATCCTGTATCACTCCTATTGAGGATATGCAAGTTACAGAAGATCTCACCTATGAAGAGGTACCGGTTGCTATTCTAGATTGTCAAGTTAAGAAGCTAAGGAATAAAGAAATAGCTTCAGTCAAAGTGCTTTGGAGGAACTGGCAAGCAGAAGAGACAACATGGGAGGCTGAGGATGCGATGAAATCAAAGTAGCCTTACTTATTTGAAGCTAAAGAGGAAGTCCAACACACAGAATTGGGACACTAATAGGTACATGTGATTGAATACTTAATGTGTTATCAAAAGTGTGAGTAAGTATAGGTTTAAACTTGGTTAAGCTATCCAATTGTGCTAACATTCGAGGACGAATGTTCCTAAGGGGGGAGAATGTAACACCCCACACCTTACACTACTAGTACAATTCAAATGAAACATGACATGGTTTGGTCGAATTAGCGCTAATTTTCAAAAGTGCTTGAATCTTGTGATTAATGGGCTATATCTACATCTAACGCTTAAGAGGGTCGAGTGTATACATGTTTTGTGTTGAATTGAGGAGAGTATGGCCTTAAGTGAAGTGAAAGAATTGAGGTACTTGTAGGACTTAGTAAACTAGCAAGTGATTCACCTACTTGCTTAGCTTAAATTTGCTAGATAAATGAAGATGAGGCTCGACGTCAAATTTGTCCAAGTTCAATTATGAATAAAGTCCATATTAAGGATGTAACTTTAGCCCATGTTTTAGAATCATAAATGGACTATATGATCAGCCCAAGAAGCATAACCAAAAAGGCCCAAAGACATCACAAGTTCTTAGATACTATAGGCCCAATCCAAGCAAACAAGAAAGCTGAAAATAGGCAGCCCAAGTCCAACATAGTTGGAGCCCCAAAAGGTCCAAATGAAAAGAGAAAGGAGCTGCATCACCTACTAGGTGAATTAAAGATGATAATGACTCATTAGGTCGGCAAAATCACACCATAAAAAGGGGTCAAAGCAGCTCCCAAAAGTCATTTCTCAACTTGACCTCACAAAAATCAGATTTGCTCTCTATGTTTCCTCTCAACTTTTCTCAACTTTGTGAAGTATCCAAATGACTCTTTTAGGGTTCTTAAGGAGACTCTAAACCTTTAATACAAAGATAAGTAATTATAGTTGTGTATTTAGTATATTTTCGTCATGAAAAACAAGAGATAGATACTAGTTATGCTTGCTGAAATTGTTGGACAGCATGTGGGCAGAACGTTATTGCACACTTGCCTTTTATTTTGGTGATTTCTCTATGGTTTGTGAGTTGTATTATGAAGAGGAATTGGTGTTATTAATATGGTTTGAGTTATAAACATCACCCTAAGGTTGCTTCCCTGGTTTTGGTTTCATTTAACAAGCATGTTTTATCGAGTTATCTTAAGTATCATGTTAATTGGAACTTGCGGGCTATTGTGTTTAAGGCTATTAGATCACATCCTTCATGAATTCTTAAGTGCTTTTATAAGACTGTTTTAGGTCTCTATATATGTGTAAATGTTGCTGGAACAGTTTGGTTAAATTTGGAATAAGTTTGGAGTTGTCGACGTCAAAATGTAGCGAAGGGAGGTAACATTATACTGTCCATTTTTAGATTGTGTAGAATTGTGATATGTTGTAATTTGTTGGCTGTTGTAAGACTTTTATGACATTAAAATAGGCTGTATATGATGTGTACATGCTAATGTGTATTAGAAAATACGATTAGGGGCGGAAAGGTTAAAGGAATACGCTCGGGTTTATAACCACCCGCTTGCTTCCCATGTATTGTTTTCTTATGTGATTGGGATGCCAAGGTGTATCTATTGGCTATTAATACTAGTTTTATCACCTACTATGTTGTAGATAAGTATTTGGAGGAAGGGAAGGTCATCTCGAGGTAGTAACGAAGTCATACAATGAGGTATGCAAGGTTACTTGATTTTGTATCACTTGGTATGAAACATAGATCTCTCCTTGATACATAAAGGCACTTGCCAACTCCGACACAACTATTAACCATGTATCTACTCTTTTACATATTCATATGATTCCACACATAGTCACCTTCGAAAACGCATACATGTTTGGATACCAAGTTACATAAGTTCTTGTTACTAGTTAAAGTTCACGAGTTGTCCATTTCATATGCATTTCATCATTTGTGTAATGTACTCTTTTCATTGTCATGTTGTCTTGTGTGATTATCCACATGTCACATGCTACATATACAGTCTTACAACTCCAATATTATGGACACCAAAAGAATCATCTCAAAGGTAATTAAAAGATAAAGTATACAGTTTTTGATAGGTGATAACCCGAGGGGTGGAGAAAGCACCTAGCCAAGGACGATCCTATCAATGGGAGGTAGCCCGAGGGATTGAGTATAACCTAGCCAGGGACGAACCCGATACAGTTTCACCACTGATCAATTGGTCATTTGTTTTACAGCTATGCACAGATTATACAGTAAAGGTAAAGTAATATAAATAACATAAAGTACATGATTCCACAGTATAACAAAGGGTGGTCCATGATCTTCCACAGATGCATGGTTTCATTTGAGTTGTTACTTTATATATAGTATATCCTACCTTACATACTCAGTACATTATCCCGTACTGACGTCCCTTATGGGGGAACTGCATTTCATGCTGCAGGTACAGGTGCTAGTAGGTCTCCCCAGTAGGAGTACAGGATATTCAACTGCTGTCATCAAGCTCCAGGTTGCTTCGGGGCTTTGTATATGTCTAGAGCTTACATGTTTTTATTGCACAGTTCATTGAGGCGGGGCCTGTCTCGACCCTTATAAGATGTTTTTCTTCATTTAGAGGCTTTGTAGACTATGTAAATTAAAGTGTGGTCATGTCTCGTACTTTAAATACTATGGCCCCAACAGCCTAATCATATGTGTTTCCTTTTGGCTAGTTATCACTGTTTATCTTCTTAAAGGCATGTCAAAGGTAGAAATCTCTTATAATACATATAGAAAGCATATAGATACAGGTTGGTTCTCCCGAGCCTTATCGGCAACGGGTACCAGTCCGTCCTAACGGGACTTTGGGGCGTGATAGGAAAATAGTATAACATTCTCTCGTCAATCACTCAGACTCATCTCAAAGTAAGTAACAAGAATCTATCACCTTACCATCCATCAGACATCAAATCATCACATCACATTGGAGTTCTATCACCATGAAACCTATTTGAGAGTTTATTGGATCTACACCCATCACCTCTGAGCCGGTGATGGTACAACGAAGCAATGTCATTGCAGCATCCACCCAGTACCTTACCGGGGTAAAAGGGCATGCATTAGGGGTTTATAATAGTAGTAAGTCCTCTTTTGGGACTAAGGAATTATCTATTCTCACGGTCCAATCCTCTGATACGCTAGCTACGTAGGTAATGAGTACAAGTGGGACTCACTCTTACTTATTTTCGATGCTTAATACTCCTCCCTGGACTCAACATACTCATAAGACCATCAGTTCATCCAGGATTCCCATCACTCAAACTCTATGGGCAAGACTATCTTTCCAATTTCAAGGGATTATGTTCATCCAACTCTCTCAGTATAATTTCCAGCTAACACAATCATCAGCACTCATCACCTCAGGACTCAGACTCCTTCAAACATCATATTTAGACATTCAAGGTTCTAGTCACCCCCCAAATTCATTATTCAAGTATTCACGAAGAGAATTTATAAGAGTTCAATCACAATCACATAAGTATGTAAGTATAGAGTAACTTTAAGTATGATGATAATCAATTTAGTATATTAAAGTATAGTTTAAAGAATATATTCAAGAACTCAAGATAATATCCAAGAATTTAATGAAAAAATTTAAGAACCTTCAAGAAAATCACAATTCAAGACTTCTAGACATTAATTTTTAATTCTAACTCTACTTGGCACATGGAAAAACAATTCCACGCTTTTGGGTAGCCTTTACATACCTGGGAATAGAGATTTTCTTCAAGAGTCAAATCTTCTATGGAAACCCTCACTTGTTTCTCCTTCTTCTCTCTTAGACTTAGCATAAAAATCTTTGAAAAGTAATGAGTCTAAATCCTTTTGTACGAATTTATGTTATATAACCAAACTGGGAATGTAAAAGTATAACGAGAAAGACGAAATTTCCCTTCCTGAATTAAAATAGAAAAATTTTGCATCTTGTACACTAGTGCGTGATGCGCACTAGTGCAAATTTGCACTTTTTCGCATTTTCTTAATTTTTAAAAAATTTTCGAAAAAAGACCAAGTGTTGTTCCGCGTTTCTCCGCGTCGTGGAAGGGGAATGGCAACCTCAGTATTTTAAGCCCTTTTTAGATATTATAATTCATGTTTTTGTGCGATAAGGCCAAGTCGAGACCATTTTTCAACTCAGTTTTTAGCATTGATTGCAAATCTGGTCTCAGATTTCTCATCAGAGCTTGGAAAGATACGTTCTGTGCACAATAAAGTTTAGAGGTGTTTTAGTAATTTCACATGGTATTACATCATCTCCCCCTTGGAATAATTCATCCTCGAATGATGAGTAACGAACGAACGGGGACTCGAATAAACTCACAATTCATCTCATTCCTTACTCGGGGACACTCGAACTCTCTCTCTCTATCATCTATCTATCTTTGTCTTAGACTCAGAATTGGAATAAAACAAGGCATCAACTCAATGGAAAAGAATTCTCAGGATTGATAAGATTAAGAACATTTACCTTCAACATTACTATCACTTGGCATGAATAGATGTGCATATTTGAGTTTCATCGCTTCCTCAGCCTCCCACGTAGCTTCCTCAACAGATTGATTCCTCCATAGGACTTTAACAGAGGCTATCTCTTTATTCCTCAGCTTATGAACCTATTATCTCTTTATTCCTCAGCTTACAAACCTATCGGTCAGGGATCTAGAGTGGGATTTCCTCGTACGATAAGCTATCCTTCACACTCGTACTCTCCACAGGGACTCTAAAGCTGGATCCTCCAAACACTTCTTCAGCATGGATACATGAAACACTAGGTGAACTTTGTCTAGCTAGGAAGGCAAGTCTAGCTCATAAGCAACCTTCACAATCCTTCTCACAATCTGGTATGGTCCAATGTAATGAGGACTCAGCTTCCCCTTCTTACCAAATCTCATGACACCCTTCATGGGTGACACCTTCAAGTACATCCAATCATCTACCTCGAACTTCAAGTCTCTTCTTCTCTTCTCACATCTGTATATGACTTTTGGCGACTCTAGGCTGTCTTCAACCTTTCCCGAATGACTTTCACCTTCTCCATAAACTGGTGTACGAGGTCAAGCCCAATCAACTTAGTCTCACCCACCTCAAACCAGCCGATCGGTGATCTACATCTCCTCCCATATAATGCCTCATATGGGGCCATCTGGATGTTGGCATGATAACTGTTATTGTACACAAACTCAATCAATGGTAAATGATCATCCCAGTTTCCTTTGAAGTCAATAAGACATGCCCTCAACATGTCCTCCAAGGTCTGAATAGTGCGCTCTACCTATCGTCTGTCAAGGGTGAAAAACGATACTCAAATTCACCTTCGTACCCAATCACTTCTGAAAAGATCTCCAAAATTGGGAGGTGAATTGAGCTCCTCTGTCTGAGATGATAGAAAATGGAACCCCATGCAGCCTCACAATGTCTCGAATGTAAAGTCGGGCATACTCCTCAACCGTATGGGTTATCTTTACCGCTAATAAGTGGGATGATTTAGTCATCCTGTCTACAATCACCCATATAGAGTCATGCTGCTTTCTAGATCTTCGTAAGCCTATGATGAAGTCCATGTTGATCACCTCCAATTTGCACTCCGGAATCTCAAAGTTCTAAGCTGACCCACAAGGTTTCTGATGTTCAACCTTAACCTTCTGGCAATTTGGACACTTGGAAACAAATTTAACAATGTCTTTCTTCATCCCATTGAACCAATAGACTTTCCTTAAGTCGTGGTACATCTTGGCGGAGCCAGGATAAATGGAATACCTTGTACTATGAGCTTTGGCCATGATTCTGTATCAAACACCATCAACATCAGGCACACACAATCTCCCTTAATACCTCAATAACCCTTCTCCCCCTTTGGAGAAAAACATCACCTTATGCTTGTGAACCGCTTCTTTCAATTGGAGTAAGACAGGGTCTTGATCTTTCTTTTCCTTCACCTTAGACACTAAGGATGAAGCAGAACGATTCTAAACATTGACCTCGCCTTTGTTGTTGTCCTAAAGCTGCACTCCTAATCGAGCCAATCTACGCACTTCCTTGGCTAATTCTCTCTTCCCCTCTTCCACATGGGCAGTGTTACCCGTAGACATCCTGCTAAGAGCATCAACAACAATGTTAGCCTTACCTGGGTGGCAGAGGATGCTCATGTCGTAATCCTTGAGAAACTCTAGCCACCTCCTTTGCCGCAGGTTGAGCTCTTTCTGACTGAACACGTACTACAAGCTCTTATTGTCAGTGAAAACGTCCATATGCACTCCATATAGATAGTGACGCTAGCTTTTAAGTGCGAACACCATTGTTGCTAACTCAAGATCATGAGTCGGATAATTCGTCTCATGAATCTTAAGCTGTCTGGAAGCATACGCTATCACTTCCCTCTCTGTATAAGCACACACCTCAATCCAACTCTTGATGCATCACAATATATCACAAAGTCACCCATCCCATCTGGCAATGTCAACCTGGTGTTGTAGTCAATCTAGTCTTAAACTCGTGGAAGTTATTATCACATGACTCAGAAAACTGAAACTTGGCCTTCTTTTGAGTCAACTTTGTCAAAGGGGCTGACAGTGAAGAGAACCCTTCAACGAATCTGCAGTAGTATTCGGCCAAACCCAATAAACTTCTTATTTCAGTGGGAGAAGTGTGTCTTGGCTAGTTCTTAACTGCCTCAATCTTCTAAGTGTCCACCCGAATAATATCTTCCGAAACAACATGGCCCAAGAAGGCCACTGACTTGAGTCAAAACTCACACTTGTAGAATTTCACATACAACTCATGATCTTTGAGTGTTTGTAAAACCATTCTAAGGTGATTTGCATGCTCCTTCTCATTCCTTGACTGTACCAGAATGTCATTAATAAACACGATCACGAACATATCAAGATATGGACTGAATACCCAATTCATCAAGTCCATGAAAGTTGTAGGTGCATTTGTCAAACCGACGGACATGAGCAAGAAATCGTAACGGCCATACCGTATCCTAAAGGTTGTCTTAGGGATGTCACTTTCCCTCACCTTCAATTGATGGTAACCTGATCTAAGATCTATCTTAGAGAAACAAGTAGCACCCTAAAGCTGGTCAAAGAGATCATCTATTCTGGGAAGGGGATACTTATTCTTTATAGTAACCTTGTTCAACTGTCGGTAGTCTATACACATCCTCAAAGACCTATCTTTCTTACGCACAAATAAGACAGGAGCACCCTAAGGTGAGACACTAGGCCTTATGAAACCTTACTCTAACAAGTCTTTCAACTGCTCTTTCAATTCTTTCAACTCTACGGGGGCCATTCTGTAGGGTGGAATGGAGATAGGTTTGGTTTCGGGAAGAACATCAACACCAAAGTCAATCTCCCTATCAGGAGGTACTCCGGGAAGATCATTAAGGAAGACCTCAGGAAACTCATTCACTATTGGAGTTGACTCGAGAGTAGGAGACTCAACTTCACTCGCACAAGATGGTAAATACAACCCTTAGATATCTACTTCCTAGCTCCAAGATAAGATATGAATTTTCCCTTGGGGGCAGCAGAACTCCCTTTCCACTCTAAGATAGGCTCATTAGGAAATTGGAGCTTGACAGTCCGGGTTCTACAATCAACAACAACATAACAAGCATGAAGCCAATCCATGCCCATTATTACATCAAAATCAACTATCTCCAACTCTATCAAATTAGCTAAAGTGTCCTTATGATAAATAGACACCACATAATCCCTGTAAAACCTCTCAGCTAGGATAGACTCCCCAGTAGGAATAGAACTAGCAAAAGGTTTATGCAGACACTCTGGAAGAACCCCAAACTTACTAGCCACATATGGAGTTACAAAAGATAAAGTGGCACCCGGATCAATCAATGCATAACAATCAAGGGAAAAGACTCGATGCATACCCATGACAATATCTGGTATAGCCTCCTGATCCTATCTAGTACCTATAGCATAAAGGCAGTTAGTCTTGCTATCTGTACCCGTAGTAGACAGCCTCTGCTGGTTACCCGCTAAGGGTACTGTCGAATACTGAGCCCTGTTGTTCTCTTCAATTCGCCTTCTCTTCGGGCACTCCTGCCGGAAGTGAACCACCTATCCACATAGGAAACAAGCATCCATGTGCAGATGACACCTACCCAAATGGAGTTTCCCACAAGTGTTACAAGGTGGATTTCTCCTTGGGCCCTATGTCACACTGGCCTGAGATTGGGCGCAAAGTGTCCTAGGATTCTAGTAATTCTAGGATTTCTGGTCATACCTGCTTGGCTGTACGGGCGCACATGCTGCCGAAGGTATAGGATGTGGTAATCTCTTTTTGAAATAGGATTTGTCACCCCTATTCTATCTCTGCGGGCTAGGCTCACGTCTCACTGACTTCACCTTTCTGCTCAAATTCTCTTCCCTATCTCTCCTTTTATCCTCCTCTATCTACTGGGCATTACACCGTAAGTCTGGAGTTGTCCATACCAGGAATCAGCAATGCAGCCTTACACTCTCTTTGCACATGCCTAGCCAAGATAGACACAAACCTCTTCATCCTCTACTCATATCTTTCACCATCTCAGGAGCATACCTTGACAGTTTGATAAAATTAATGCTATACTCTTTCACAGTCATCCCTTCCTGCTTCAGATTCACAAACTCATCTGCCTTTGTTTCACTCAACTCTTAAGGAAAGAAGTGATCAAGAAAGGCGGCTTCGAACTCATCCTATGAAGCAGGCTCCGCATCCTCACTTCTACTCCCCTCCCACTGAGTGTACCATACATTAGACATGTCCTTCAGCTGGTAGGATGAAAACTCAACTCCTTCAATCTCGGTCGCATGCATGGCCCTCAGAACTTCGTATATCTCGTCAATGAAGTTCTGGGGGTACTCTTCCACCTTCGACCCCGTGTACACAGATGGGTTCATCCTCAAGATGACCCTGAGCCGGGTTGCAGCTGAGGGCTCCTGCGAGCCAGAACTAGGAGCCTAGGAACCATAGCTATTCCCCTGTGAGGCCACCAACTGAGTTAACATGGCGATGGTTCATTTGAGTTCTGCCTCAGTAGTTGGAGCTGGCTGGGGCTGAGCAGGGGGCACCTAAGGACCTCAGCAGTCCTAGTGGGGTGTCCCCTTCTCCTGGTCTCAGTTTGAATTGAAACCTCCGGTTGGGTGTTCTAGCGACGGGAGCAGTGGCATCTCTCTGAGCGGTTGTTCTGTTTGGAGGCATTTTCTGTCAGCGTGAATTGCACGAGTTAAAAGAGAAATTTCACAAGTTAACTCTATAGCATGAACTCAGATCATAGAAAAAGGGTAACACTTCCTAATGTCCTATAGCCTCTTGCTTATGAAGTATAGTGCACAATACACCCATAAATAAGACTCTACTAGACACGGCTTCGTAGACTCCCTAGGACACTCAAAAACCTGGATCTGATACCAAGTTTGTCACACCCCTAGAGGGTACCCTGGATGTGGTAGACACTAGAAGACTATTGCTAGTCCTCAAGCGGATCACCTGGTCTCATTGCCATTGTTCGATTCATTCATCAGTGGAAGAAGCAATAGCATAAAAATATATGCTAACATCTCTGTGGCCTCAAACCATCAATATCAATATATAGTAAGGAACTAAGATAGTAAATCAATGGTTTCGATATAAAGGAAAAAGAGGGAAAAGGACCCTCGACATCAACATTAACATCTATGTCTATGAAGCCTCTGACACTAACATCCGAGAAGGCACAATGATAGGCCATGGGTACCACAATCAAAGAAATACTGACATACAAGTAAATAAATAATCATCCTCCAAATGCTGGGGAGGACTCACCACGGTCTAAAATCAAGCTCTGAACCGCAACGATTAGGCTGTTGAAGTCCTCGGCCTACTGTATTTGCATCATAAAATGATGCAGCACTAGAGGGGCGTTAGTACGTGGAATGTACTGTATGTAAAATGGGCTAAGGAAAGGGAAAATGATATAATATTATCTCCTCAATGACTCAGACTCATTTCAAAGTAAGGAACAAGACTCTATCACCTTACCATCCATCAAACATCAAATCATCACATCACATCGGAGTTCTATCACCATGAAACCTATCTGGCAGTTTCTTGGACCTACACCCATCACCTACGATCCGATGATGGTACAATGAGGCAATCTCGTTGCGGCATCTGCCCAGTACCTTGCTGGGGTAAAAGGGCATGCATGAGGGGTTTATAATAGTAGTAAGTCCTCTTTTGAGACTAAGGAAGCATCCGTTCTCACGGTACTCATTTTCGTTGCTCAATACTTCTGCCTGGACTCAACATGTTCATAAGACCATCAATTCATCCAAGATTTCCATCACTCAAACTCTACGGGCAAGACTATCTTTCTAATTTTAAGGGATTATGTTAAGTCGACTCTCTTAGTATAATTTCCAGCTAACACAATCATTAACACTAATCACCTCAGTACTCAGACTCAATCAAACATCACATTTAGACAATCAAGGCTCTAGACACCCCTCTAAATTCATTATTCAAGTGTTTATGGAGAGAATTTATAAGAGTTCAATCACAATCACATAAGTATGTAAGTATACAGTAACTTTAAGCATGATGATCATCAATTTAGGATATGAAAGTATAGTTTAAAGAACATATTCAAGAACTCAAGATAATATCCAAGAATTTAATGCAAAAATTCAAGAACCTTCGCGAAAATCATAATTCAAGATCTCTAGACATTAATTTTTCATTCTAACTCTACATTGGCACATGGAAGAATAATTCCATACTTTTGGGTAGCCTTTACGTACTTGGGAATAGAGATTTTCTTCAAGAGTCGAATCATTCTGGAAACCCTCACTTGTTTCTCCTTCTTCTCTCTTAGTCTTACGTAAAAACCTTTAAAAAGTAGTGGATCTAAACCCTTTTGTATGAATTTATATTTTAAAACTGACCTGGAAATGTAAAAATATATCGGGAAAGACAAAATTTCCCTTCCTGAATTAAAACAAAAATATTTTACATCTTGTACACTAGTGCGCGACGCGCACTAGTGCAAATTTGCAATTTTTCGCATTTTCTCAATTTTTCGAAAAAGTTTCGAAAAAAGACCAAGTGTGGTTCCATGCCCACTCTGTGTCGTGGAAGGGGCGCGGAAACCTCACCGTTTTAAGCCCTTCTTAAAAATTATAATTTACATTTTTGCACGGTAAGACCGAGTTGAGATCATTTTCTGACTCAGTTTTTTTGGTCTCGAATTTTTCATCAGAACTTGTGGAACATGATAAAGTTTAGGGACATTGTAGTAATTTCACAGGATGTAACATTCAGCATACGTGTCCAAAAACTAGTACAAACATTATAAGATAAACCATACCTGAGAAATGGTTGGATCCGAGATACAATATCTGCAAGTTACTCAATCTTCCAATTTCACTATGTATTGGTCCATCAAACTCATTTTGTACAAAGACAATATTTGAATCTTTGAGCAATTTTACAAACTTGTAGGCATATGACCATTAAACTTGTTATCAGATAGATAAAGCCCTTTGAGTAGTGGGAGACCATTGCATAAATCATTGGGAAGATTTCTTGTTAAGCTATTATTTGTGAACATAACAACTTCGAGTCTAGATATATTGAAAATTGTAAATGCTATAGAACCTGTAAGCTCATTATCTTGTATGGACAACACTTTCAGGTTTTGAAGATTGCCAACTTTCCCTAGAAATTGTTCTTTCTCAAGTCAAGAGAAACAAGAAATGTGAGATTTCCAAAATCACTGGGAATCCTTCCTGTAAAAGTCATGTTGGAAAGTTTCAAGAATTTTAAACGCTTGTGACAAGAATCACAAGAGACGCCTATCCAACAGCAAACAGAAATAGCGGAAGACCAACTTGCATTCAAGAAGTGAAAGGAATTTGAAATGATTTGAGATTTCAGAGAGAAAAGAGCTAATTTATCGACAGTGATGTTGCTACCGGCCATGGCTGAACTAGTCATAACATAGTGAAGCAACAAGAGTACAATTGAGAGAAAAGAAGTGAAGGGTTTCTCCATAACTACAAATGTTAATAGAAAATGTTATGGCTAGTAACATGTGGTTTTGAGGATTTAAATAGAAATAATTGTCCATAATTTTATTTTCTTTTAAGAATAAATTACTTTCTTTTAATTATTTAGTCATATCAATACTGATACCACTAACTTTATCAGAAATACAATTTTCTCTGATCAGCCAAAGACTTGTGCAAGTCAACCAAGTCTTTGCAACCATAAATATGGTGGCAACGTTATTCATCTCATAAGTCAGTCCAAAATTGTCGTCTTCTAAAGGTATATCGAAAAGTAAAAAGGATTTGAAATATCTGATAGTTCAGATAATAAATACAAAAACTTTCATGTTTAAATCTC
>JAABOM020058802.1:0-13514 GCA_011800125.2 Solanum clarkiae
ATCTAAAATCCTAAAATATTCTTGAGAGAATATTCAAAGGCAAGTTCTATCCTAAAAATCTGGAATCTGATTCTAAAAAATGAACTAAATGTATTTATAGTGTTTACAAATAAACCCTAATAGTAACACAGAAAAGACAGCTGGAAATTGGTATGCCTTGAAGGTACGACTCGTAGGGTGACCTACGAGTCATAGTTAGGGTCTCGTAACAGGCGCTTGGCATATTGGACTAAACTGGTATGACCTATAGGTACGAGTCGTTGCTTGAGCTACGACTCGTATGTTCCTCTCGCTGTCATGGCCTTCAATTTTTTTGGTCCAATATTTTGGCTCTCTGATTCCTGCTACAAGTCCACCTATATGAGTCATGGTGAGAACTATGACTCATAGGATGGCATCATAAGGGTGGCCTCCACTTAGCAGATTTTTGAATTTTTGGTCTTTGATTCTTGCTAAGACACACCCTACGACTCGTAACATGGGCTATGACTCGTAGGTGAGCTTGCATGTCCTATGATTCAGCAAAATCTACAACTTTTCTTCAAAAATCATGCTAACCTAACTTTTCTGCAAAAATAACACAAAACATATAAAAACCATAAAAAGTCGCATTAAGAACTCACGAAATCCCTTATTTTAGGCATCAAATGTGCTGTATTTTGACAGCACATCACTCCATTCTAAATTAGAGGTGTTGTTGGATACTAAGTTTGTATATGCTTTTGAGCTTGACTCTTCTTGCATTTCTATGTATATGAAAGACTTCCCTTAGTCCCACTTCCTTTTTTTAAACTTGGCTCTTGTTGATGTTTATTTTCACTTCCGCAACCAAAGATGTGTACAAGATATGCTACGAGGCTTATTTGAGATGTCTTCAGATTTCTCATTCCTTATGTCATGCCTAGGCCCTAGGCTTGATTTGTGATAATGTCGGCCCGTTCTATGACTAACTAAATGAACCAAGGGGCCCAAGCTCCTCATCCTCCTACTCTGGCCTCAAGGGTGATGGTGGTGATGATGTTATTCCTTGGGAGGAGTTCAAAGTCGCCTTCTCAACCGGTTCTTCCCTACTGAGTTGAGAGAGGCCAAGATAATGGAGTTTATAAACCTCAAGCAAGGTTCTATGTGTGTGAGGGAGTATGCCCTTAAATTCAACAAGCTTTCTAAGTATGCTCCTCATTTGGTAGCCGATCCAAGATCAATAATGAACAAGTTTGTGTCGGGAGTGTCTAACTTCGTAAATGAAGAGTGTCGTACCGTAATGCTTGTAAGTGATATGTATTTGTCTCGGCTCATGACATATATCGAACAACTTGAGGGGAAAAAGCTTAGAAAGAGGAGAAGTGGAGAGTCCAAAAGAACTCGATTTGAAGGTGGTCACCAAGGTTCTAAGATTGGCCGATTTCACCAAAGCCACTAGTTCCAAGGCCAAGGGTCCTCCAATGTTCCTAATAATAGGTTTGCTAATGATGGGGTGTCTAACCCAAGATTCCAAGGTGGCAATGGTGGGATAACCCATCCTAAGTGCCAAAAGTATAGGAGAAACCATGGCGGTCCATGTTTGAAGAACTCTAATGCTTTATTTGTTTGTGGTGAAGTAGGTCACAAGGTTATTGATTGTCGTCATGCTCAAAAAAAGAGTAAAGACAGTCATCCTCAAGGCCAAGGTGCTAATACAGGTCAAAGGGCAAATAGAGGCTAAGGGGGTGCTCCAAGGCAAAATAGGTTTTATGCTCTCCAAGGAAGACAAGGAGTGGATGAGGTTCCCAATGTTGTTATTAGTATGCTAAAGGTTTTATTATGATATGTATGCTTTGATAGATCCAGGTGTCACTCTTTCTTTCATTACTCCTTTTTGTTGCCAATAAGCTTCATGTGCGTCCCGAATTGTTGTGTAAACCTTATGAAGTGTCTACCCTCGTTGGTAAGTCCACTATTGTTAAAAGAGTCTATATAGATTGTCCCATGTTCATATTGCATAATGTCTTGCCTTGTGATTTTGTAGAACTTGACATGGTGGATTTTGATATTATTCTTAGGATGGATTGGTTACATGCATACCATGCTTTCATTGAATGTAGAACCTGCAAGGTTAGGTTCCAATTACCCAATGAGCCCATCCTTGAGCAGGAAAGTCGTAATGTGGTGGTCAAGGGTAGATTCATTTCTTGTCTTAAAGCCTAAAAGTTGATTTCTAAGGGTTGCATTTATCACCTTGCAAGGGTTAGGGATGTTGAGTCTAAGGTCATTCCTATTGAGTCGGTTCCGGTGGTCAATGAGTTGCTTGATGTCTTTCTCGATGAGCTTCCGGGTGTTCCTCCCAAAAAGGAAATAGACTTTTGTATACACGTCCTCCCCAATACACAACTCATTTCCATTTCCTTTACCGAATGGCCCCGGTGGAGTTAAAGTAGTTGAAGAATCAACTAAGGGATTTGTTGGAAAAGGATTTCATAAGGCCTAGCAAGTCACCTTGGGGTGCACCGGCATTGTTTGTAAGGAAAAAGAATAGTTCCCTTAGGATGTGCATTGATTATCGGCAACTCAATCGAGTCACTATAAAGAACAAGTACCCTTTATCAAGGATATATGACCTTTTTTATCAACTACAAGGGGCTAGTCACTCTTATAAGATTGATTTTCAGTCTAAATACCACCAAGTAAAGGTGAGGGAATGTGATATTCCCAAGACGATTTTTCAGACTAGGTATGGGCATTTTGAATTTGTGATAATGTCTTTTGGTTTAACTAATGCACTGACTATATTTATGGATCTCATGAATAGGGTCTTTAAAACCTACCTTAATATGTTTATGGTGGTCTTTATTGATGATATATTGATTAATTCCCAGAATGAGGAAGAACATGTGAATCACTTGAGGGTGATATTGCAAATCTTGAGGGATGAGAGGTTGTTTGCTAAATATGAAAAGTGTGAATTTTGATTGAAAAAGGTTGCTTTTCTAGGGTATGTGGTGTCGGGTGATGGCATTAAGGTGGATCCTAAGAAGACGAAGGTGATAAGAAATTGGCCTAGGCCCTGGACTCCGACAGATATTAGGTGTTTCTTGGGTTTGGCGGGTTACTATCGGAGGTTTGTGAGTGAATTCTCTTCTATTGCTTCCCCTATGACAAAGTTGACCCAAAAGAAGGAAAATTTTATTTAAACCGTTGAATGTAAAAAGAGTTTTCAAACTTTGAAAGACAAGCTTATCTCTACTCCTATTTTGGCTTTATTAGAAGGGTTATAAGGGTTTGTGGTTTATTGAGATGCCTCACGGATTGGTTTGGGGTGTGTTTTGATGCAAAATGGCAAGGTTATAGCATATGCCTCTAGACAACTTAAGGTGCATGAGCGAATAATCCCACCCATGATCTTGAATTGGCGGTCTTGGTGTTTGCTTTGAATTGGCATCACTATTTGTATGGGGTTCATGTTGATGTGTTTACCAACCATAAGAGACTATAATATGTGTTCACACAAAAAGATCTTAAGTTGAGACAAAGGAGGTGGTTAGAACTCCTTAAGGATTATAACATGAGTGTGCACTATCAGCCCGACAAAGCTAATGTTGTGGCCGATGCTCTATGTAGAGTGTTCACGGATAGTCTATCTCACATTGATATTGGTAACAAGGAGGTGGCTAGAGAAGTCCACCGGTGAGCTAGGTTGGGGGTTAGGTTGAGTGAAGTTGAAAGTGGTGGTATGGTGGTTATTGATAGTTCTAAATCTTCTTTGATTGAGGAAGTCAAGTCAAAACAAGACCTTGACCCCGCCTTGCTAGAGTTGAAGGCTTTGGTAAAGGATGGTAAAGTGGAGATTTTCTCCCGAGGAGGAGATGGTGCCCTTAGGTACTAAGGTATGTTGTGTGCACCTAATGTCGATGACTTGAGGGAGTTGATTTTAAAAGAGGCTCATAATTCATCCTATTCTATTCACCCTAGTTCCACAAAGATATATAGATACTTGAGGGAGGTATATTGGTGAGGTGGTATGAAGAGAGATATTTCCAAGTTTATAGCCAGGTGTCACAATTGTAAACAAGTGAAAGTCGAACATCAAAAGCCGGGTGGCCTAGCCCAAGACATAGAAATTCCTACTTGGAAGTGGGAAGAGATCAACATGAATTTTGTGGTTGGGTTGCCAAAGACTAGGAAACACTTTGATTTATTTGGGTTATTATGGACAGAATCACAAAATCCGCTCACTTTCGACCGGTCAAAACCACTTATGGTGCCGAAGATTATACCAAGTTGTATATTCATGAGTTGGTTAGATTGCATGGGGTACCCTTGTATATCATTTCGGATCGTAGTGCTCAATTCACTTCTCATATTTGGAGATCCTTCCAAAAGGCTCTTGGTACTAAGGTCAAGCTTAGCACAACTTTTTATCCTCAAATGGATGATCAACCCGAAAGGACTACCCAAACTCTTGAGGATATGCTTAGAGCTTGTGTTTTGAAGTTGAAGGGTAGTTGGGATGAACATCTTCCACTTATTGAGTTTGCTTACAACAATAGCTACCACTCAAGCATTGGCATAACTCTCTTGAAGCTTTATATGGTAGGCATTGTAGATCCCCGGTTGGGTGGTTTGATGTGGGGAAGATGCCTTTGTTAGGCCCCGATTTGGTTATGAAAGCTTTAAGAGAAGGTGAGGTTGATAAGGGAGAGATTGAAGACGGTCAAAGAAGACAAAAAGTCCTACTCCGATATAAGGATAAGAGATCTTGAGTTTAAGGTTGATGATTGGGTTTACTTGAAAGTCTCACCCATGAAAGGTGTGGTCCGGTTCGGCAAGAAAGGAAAATTGAGCCCAAGGTTTGTGGAACCTTATAGAATTTTGAGGAAAGCAAGGTTGCATATGAATTGGAGTTTCCTATGGAGATGAATATGGTTCATTCGGTCTTCCATGTATCTATGTTGTGGAGATGTGTTGGTGACCCAAGTGCTATAATGCCCTAAGTGGTTGTGGAGGATAATTTGACCTATGAGGAGGTCTCGATAGAAATATTAGATAGGCAAGTGAAAAGGTTGAGAAACAAAAATGTAGCATCCATCAAGGTCCTTTGGAGGAATCAACAAGTTGAAAGTGCTACATGGGAAGCGAGGCAGACATGAAAAATTGATAGCCATACCTCTTTCACTCTACTCAAGCCAAAGGTAATAACTTAAGTCCCATCTATGATTTCAAGTGTTAAGTTTCATCCCTCATGTCATTTTGCATGCATTCATGTTTATGGTAACAAGTTTATAGTAATTTTTCAGATTCATATTGAAACTTTTTGAAAATGATATTTAAGTGCATTTGTTGCATTCATGTGGGGCTGAAATCTTCATAACCACTTTTCTTACGTATGTTTTTTTGACAATCGGGGTTATGTTTTTTTGACAATCGGGGACGAATGTTCCCAAGGGGGAGATATTGAAACACCTCTCATGTGCTTCGGAATACTCCATAATCGTAATTTTCATATATCTCAAAATTCATGCATGATTTCAAAAATATGACTTCATATTCTTGATCAGGGGGCAAAATTAAGTGATAAATGGGGATAGCCTGGATTTTAGAAGACCCATAGTGAAAAATAATTTGTGTTAATTTCTGAATTTCTAGTCTGTCCGCCCCCAAGCCGCGACGTGCCTGGGCGTGGACTAGTGTAAGTTGGCCTGCACATTGGGTCCTTATCATGCCAGGGACGCGGATCGGTGTAAGTTTTTCCTTAGTTTTCTCATTTCGTCCAAGGGCATTGGGGTAATAGCCCCATGCCCATTTAAATGTGAAATCTTCCATACTTAGCCATTTTTCAACTCCATAACTCACAAAACCCTCTCTAAAATCTCTCCAAGTCTTTATCAAATCTCTCATTCAAATTCAAGCATTTCAAGCTAAATTTTGGAAGTCTAGAACACATCTCAAGCTTCAACTCTCATTCAAGTTCATTTCAAGAAATTCAAGGTTTAAGATATGTGGGTCTTCATCCAAGGATCCTTTCACCTACATAGCCCAACCTTCTCTTTTTAAGAAAATTGCATGATTTCAAGTAGTATTACTTATGAGTATCTTTTATTATGAAATATAAGCATAAATTAAGTTGGGGTTTTATTCAAGTATTGATTGATTATGCATGAATATTTATTTCAAGCTTATTCCATGAATTGGTTTTGTCAATTGAGACTATGCCTGATTTGAGCTATGAAACTATGAACTGTCATGAGCTTTTGTGATGAATTTCAAGATACCCTAAATGAGGGTTTTGATTTGCATTGAGTATATTCTTCTTGTTTTACTCTTGAGTTGTATGATTTTGAACAAGTATCATGAACCCATCATGTGTTTGATAAAATTACATGACAAGAATTCTCAAGTTGTTGACGAATTATTACATGATTTACAAGTCAAGTGATTTCATGATGATTAAGGGATTTTAAGCATGTATTAAATAAATGAAAAGTATCTATAATTTTACAAGTATCAAGTTGAGCACTATTTCAAGATTTTAACCTTTTGTGAGCTATTCATGTCAAAGTAGGGGATCATGTATAATTATTATTTACTCTCATGTTCAAGTTAAGCTCGGTAGTAGAGGTCATGCATGTTGAAGAGCTACTCATATCATGTTATCAAGTGTCTTACAAGTTACTCACGTTATTATTAAAGTATGATTATTTCAAGTACTATCTGGTATTAGACTTAGCACTGATTGAGGCTTAACATGGGGGCTCAACTTAAGGGGTCCTTATATAAAGTCTTTAGTCTCTGAACTATATACCACCATAGGATGATATATTTTACCCTTGCTATACTAGTGGATCCATCTAGTTCATGTTATCATGTTTGGTTTATCTTGGCAAATAGACCATATTTTGTTGGGGGCGTATCATGCCCGGTCACCTGTAACGAGAGGGTGTCACGCCTTGGAGTCCAAGTTGTAGCTGCTTGATCTATGTCGGTTGATGTCTCTTCCCACATGTGTATGATATAATATGAAAGTTGAATATTTTACAAACATGTTTTATTACAAGCATTGATCATGCATCTCATATTGAGATTATATATCCATTGATTATGATTATGCATTTTGAATATATTGGCTTATGTCTTTTTTGCATTGCACCCTGCATACTTAGTACATTCAAACTTACTAATGCATACTCTATGCCTACATGATATTACAATATAAGGACTGGAGCTCCTTTTGATCGTCCTCCTCCACGTGGCTAGTTTGGTACTTTGAAGAAAGCTTTGGTGAGTCTTCAACTCCGAGGATAATATCTATGTTACTCATGCTATTTCAAGACTTCCTTTATGTCGAACACTTGTTATCACGAGGGTGAGCCCGAGAAGTGTCTTGGCCCCCGCTCCATTCTAAAGTAGAGTTGTTGTTGGATACTAAGTTTGTATATGCTTTTAAGCTTGACTCTTTTTATGTTTTTATATTTATGAAAGGCTTCTCTTAGTCCCACTTTCCTTTTTTACACTTGACTCTTGTTGATGTTTATTTTTATTTCCACAACCAAGGATGTGTACAAGATATGGTAAGAGGCTTATTTGGGATGTCTTCGAATTTCTCATTCACCATGTCACGTCTAGGCGTAGGCTTGGGTCGTGCCAATCAGAATTGATCATGTCAAGCTTAGCAAGATCACATGAAAAACTTTATGCAATACCAAAATGGGATAATTTCTATAGACTTTCTTAGCCATAACTGACTCACCAACCGGATTATATACCGAATATGGCTCTTTCAAAACATAGGGACACAAATCAAACTTTATGGCAATATAAGGAGTAAGAAAAGACATATTGGTTCCATAGTTAAGTAAAGCATATGCATCAAAATCAAAGATTTGTATCTTATTCGTAACTATATCAGGAGACTCCTCAACTTCTTGCCTAACATGAAGAACATAAAAATGATTGTCATGGGTCCACCTTCTTGAGCTTATGCACCTTGTGAAACTTTCCCTCTTTGAGCCCGTTAACCTTGAGGTATCCCTTCTTTCCCTTTATTAGCAACATTAGGAAACTCAAAACATTTATGCCCTATCTTCCCACAACCAAAGCAAGTATTAGTACCTATCAAGTCATCACCTCTAAGGTTTCTCCCACACTTGGGACACCAAGGAGGAATAGCATCACCTTTAGCAACATCACCTTGTGCCTTAGGAGTAGGCACCCTAAACCCTTGGTTATCACCCTTAGATGATCCTTGGTCTTGTTGGAAATGGTCACCATCGGTCTTAGCATGAGAAAAACCACCATCAACCTTGCCCTCTTGGACTCTCTCACATTAATCCTTTGAAGCTTATCACTCTCTATTTATTAGGCAAGAGTCATGAGTCTAGAAATATCCATTTCTTTGACAAGTAGTGTCATTTTACATTCCATCTTCACCAAATCAAATACACCCGAAATAAACTCGTTCATATGGGATCTAGGATCGGCTATAAGAGAAGGAGCACACTTAGACAACTTTTGTGAAATTGAGGGCATACTTCCCTTAACTCAAAGGAAAGAAACGATCAAGAAAAGAAACCTTGAAGACCTCCCACTAGTAGTCCTTTCCTCATCACTTCTCTTAGATTTCCATTGTGTGACTCAAACTTTTGCAACTCCCTTAAGTTGTTAAGTTGTCAACTCCGCTTTCTCTTCGAAAGATACCCCCATAATCTCAACCACTTTGTAGACTTCATCAATGAAGTTTTATGGATCCTCACCCACATCGGAACCATGAAACTCTGGGGGATTCATCCTAGTAAAATCCCTCATCCTAGAAGTAGGGGTAAAAGTCTTTGGAGAAGTGACAACTAGATCCAACATAGTGATAGAAACCCTAATTCATCATTGATCACTTGGTCAACTTGAGAGTGTTGAGGAACTTGGGGAGCCGGAGGAGTTTGGTCCTCTTTAGCATCAACTCCCCTACATAATGGAGCAGATCATGTAGTCATTCTCTAAATATTTCAAAGGACAAGCATTAGAGGGAAAGAGACTTGAAGGCATGACATAGATTACAAAGAAGTGAAGATTTCCTAAACGTCTCATAACCTCCTTTTTATGGATGTGGTACTCTTCGCACCTGTAAATAAGACTCTACTAGACGTGACATGTTAGACTTCCTAGGATGCTTTCAATCTTGTACTCTGATGCTAAGTTTGTCACGATCAGAACCGAGGACCTAGTCATGATATTGCGAATGTGACACTCGAAGGCACCTCATCCAAGCCGCTTATTCATATCATAAGCATAAGCATTCATAAGAGTAAGCAATCAAAATATAATATCATAAAGTCAACATTTCCTATTAAAGGAAATTATATCAAGATGGTGTCCAAAGCATGTCTCTACATCATAGATTTTGGTGGGGACTAGAACATAGCTTTACTAGCTCATCCTCAAAATTAGCGAAGTATAAAAGTCTTAGAATAAGATTATAAGCAGGAAACATAATGGCTTGTCCCCGAACCATGGGAACTCACCAATCTTTAATAGCAAGTATCCAAAAGCTATCCACAATAGTGAGGTGTAGAATCATCGTCCGCCCCTATATGATGATATCATATAGGAAAGAGTATGCGTTTAGTATATTGTAATGTATTAAGTACGTAAGAATGTAATACATCAATAAACATCATGCATAATAGCAATATGCATAGACATAAGCAATAGAGCAAGGACAAGATATGCATGAGCAATACAATATTTAAAACCATGTATGGATGCATCACAAAACATTTCATACCATAATAGATATGCATATGTGGGAATAAGACCATAACTGATATTAAAATCATGCGAACTATTACATGGAATTCGGATATTCCCTCTACATCGAGAAAAGAGGAGTCTACTTTGTCAAGGTAGACTCGATCCTCATCCTATAGGTTTTATCCTAGTACAGTGAGAACCCATCATTTGACCCACCCTTTAAGCTCTATCCTAGCACGGTGAGTGTTATTAAAAGCTATATGGATCCATAAGCACACCTTTAAGGTATAAAAATATGAACATTATTCCTATGGGCACATAGTTATGGGACAATAAAATCTACCAATGCCCTCTCAGTGCTAAGTCATATCCTATGAAATACGTAATCATGCATATACATATATATTGTCATAATTCATATTTTATCAAAATCGTATTTTCATAGCTTGTAAAATAAACATCATGACCCATTATATCATAAAAATGGTGCATCTATATAATTTTTCATATAGTATGGGTATACTCCCCATTTTATCATTATCATCATAAACATTAGTGTCTTAAGTCATATTCATCATCATATCAACATCATCATCATAACATTATCATTAAAACATACTTTGCATACTCAGAATCATACTTCATAAAAATAATAGCTTTATCATATGAAAGTAGTGCCATGTGTGGGTTCAAGAAAATTGAGTTAAAATCATGCAATTAGATAAAAATCATGTAGGAATCATGCAATTGAAATCATATTGAATCATTTGTAAAGGAACTCACATCAATTTCAAAAATCCCTAATCATCATACACTTGACATCATTCATAGAAGAATCATCAATTTTCATGAAATTAACTTGAATTCATAGTAGGATAGATCTATAGTCATTATCTTATTCATAATTGAAGAATTTGAGTAGAAGAAGAGAAAATTCACACAATCTCGTAACTGAATTCAGATAAAAATGGAATTTTGAAAGAACTTCATAGAAGATAGAATTTTATGGATGTATCTCACATATCTTTAGTGATTGACTTGGCAAGCTTGAAGGAAAATGAAGAATTTTGCTTCTTCGCTTGATCTTCAATGGAGTTTGGCTTGGATGAGAAGAAAGTCCTTGAGAGTTGATCTAGAGAGAGAATTTTATAAGTAGTGATTGATGAATAAATGGGTTACTTTGGATGTTAAAGGCTTAATGTAGGATAGGTTTAAGTCCCAAAAACCGTCCAAATATGTTTTTAGTTTGGTTAGGAATAAGTTCCAACAACTTCACTTGAAATTGAAATTGTTCGAAAATTTTTTAATAGTATGTGACTGGAGACATGATGTGGACTTGTTCGCCCGCAGGTCACTTTCGCGCAAAGTTCAATTTTTTCCTGTTTTGACCTAAAATGCGTGTAGATCACTTTTATACATAATAAAATCCTCTTCGCGACATGGATTAATCACGTACCTTTCTGGATAAGCGATTTCTTACAAAAAATTATTTCTCGATACGGTCAATCTAAAAATCTAAAAAATCATTTTCCTACACAATTTTTTGTCCTGGACAAAAATTAGGCCTTGAATTTCTCAAAAATATTTTGGATTATTCAATATGCAAGGTTTTATTTATAGGGTCATAAAAGGCATTTTGAGAGATGTTACATTGAAATTCGTTAAAAATATATGCACGCAAATGCACTATACTACGATACAAAATTAAACATTTTAGACTCAATGATAATATTGAATGTTTTAGCAAAAGTCGTCTCCAAATAAAGTGGCAGCCACACTCAAATGTCATTTTTTGCCAGTTTTCTCAAGGGACTCAAAATTAGTGTGAGAGCCTTGAAATTACATGAAAGGTCATTCTAGACCGTACTCACTATTTTAAAGCTAATTGTGTTGACAAGATTTATATCGAGTACAATTTTTAAGAACATTGACAAGAGTCAGTACCTCGTATTAAAAACCTCGTGACTTGATTCGACCATGTCACTAGCCTAAAATGACTCTTTCGAAGCTAATGGAATCGTCAGAATTACATTTCAATGTTGTTTATCTAAAGTTTTGACCAAAATCAACTTTTCAAGTTTCAAAAGTTTCAAAACGCAGAATCCAGAACAACTAGGTGACTAAACCTTCAGAGCTAGCAAGTCATCACTATAGAAACGCTCTAAATGATGAAAAGAAGGCATTTACATAAACATAACCTGAAGAGTCATTAAACATCACAACCTATCATTATTACATCCCTGAATCATCACTATCAATAATTACCACTACTGTCAATATTATTTATCACCATCTACTCCTATTTGATATCATTTCTTTATTAATTATCAACGTCGCCATCACAATCAACAATCACGATTAATAATTACTATCAACCATATATCAGATACTACTCACCACCACTATCATCGATCAACACTATCCTAATCACCATCATTAGTCGTCATCATCACAAATCATCATATAAAATTTAAAAGAAAAAATTGCAACAATATACACTTTAAGAGCACAAATTACGAACTATGTCAATTCTCAAAAATATTTACAGTTTTAAGTTTTTTATTTACATTTATATCATATTATGCAATTATTATTTTTAAATAAAATGGTTACACTAATATACTCCAACTAATGCTTGGAATCTGTCTCTCTCCTCATTTATTTTCTTTGGTATTAGCTAATAATCTCATGTATTATTTTTTGTTCAAGATACACTTAATATTAAATAATATTAATAAAATATTCTTGATAATACGAATATTAACAAAATTATACTTAAATAATATAAATACCAACAAAATAACACCAATTAATACCATAATAATACTTACTAACTAAAATCACCATATAATACCAAATATTAACAAATAAATAGACTAACTATCAAACTTTGACATCAACATTTCACCAAACAACCATTAACTATTTTTTGATTTTTACGAATACCAAATACAATCAACAAACTACCATCCATTTTTTAACATTTATGAATAATATTAGTACCAATAAAAATACTTAAATACGAGGTAAGACCAAATTAATATCAAATAATACCCAACCAAATAAATCACATCAAATAAACCAAGAAAATACCAAAAATATACCAACCAAATATATCACACGTATATAAACGAAAAAATTACAAACCAAATACCAAAAAATTACCAACCAAACAACTTAAATAAATAATCAACCAAATAAATCACACCAAACAAATCACTAACAAAATTCAATTCACTAAAAGAAACACTAACTATTTTCGTCCGATGCAAATAAAATTCAAAAAAAATATTTTTTGTTGATTAATATTATATTTTAGAAAGAAAAAAAGATAAATGTCATTAACTATTATTTCAATGAATAATTAATATAGATAAATCAATGAAGGGGAAAAGTCCATTAACACAACACACTTAAGGTAAAATCCAATCTCTTACCTCAATAATTACAAATAATAAATTAATGGAAGAGGAAAAATCAATTAATTAACACCATTTTTTTTTTCTATGTCCGTCATTCTCATTTTTCTTTTTGTGTTTTCCCATGTATGAGAGAGATAAAACTCATTAATTAAGCAATCTCTTAATTAAGACCTTTTTCTTTGTTCCTTTTTTTTTGGGGGGGCGCTTTTCCGTGCATGTATATTTTTGTTAAAAAATGTTGACTTTTGATTGTAAATGATTTTACTGACACATTCATATAATTTAATGTCCTGAAGTGTATAGGGATATTTTTTTCCAATTAAAAAATACTTTATTAATATAAAATTAGATTAATTTAATACTTTGTTTAAATTATAT
>JAABOM020058803.1:0-13508 GCA_011800125.2 Solanum clarkiae
AAGAAAAAAAATGAAAAAGGAAAAGGTAAAAAATATAATTATCGCTTTAGTTCTATTTTCAAATATAATCATTTTTTAAAAAAATTCATTTGAACCCTTTTCAATTTTGTTAAAAAGCTTTTAATTTGATCAAGTCGTTTTACTCCAATTAAATCTTTTTTTTTTTTTACAATTTTAAAGTCAATCCACCTTTTCAAAGTTTATAAATTTTTAAAGTTAGTCAAATCACCTAATCGCCGGATAATCGCATTTAGCGGCCATTTCGAGTGCGTAAAACGTTCTCGAATTGGAAATATGAACCCGAACCTTATCTCTGGATTTTAAAAGAATTTTTCTGTTAGGTCTTTTTAAATATTTTTATGGTTTCCTAATTATCCTTAAAATTAGGTGGCGATTCTGTGTCATTTTGAATTTCAAGAATTAATTTTGCTCAAATTAATTGAGTTTAGATTGATTCTCGGTTTTCAAATAAATTTTTATTTTTATTTTAAAGTAAGCCATTTTTCGGCATAACAAACATTTTCAAAGCAACTTAATTATATTTCGTCGACTGTTTCTAAGTCTAATAATTAATAACTTAAAAATTTTAAAATACATACAAAAAATCTATTTACATCACAAAAATTGAGATGAAAAAAATATCTATTTGGTCCGTGCAAGCACGCGGCTCGTGACTAGTTAACTTAAAAGCCCAAATCATTATTGCTCTATTTTCTTTATTTTGTTATTTATTCCAATGCATTATGATATAAATTAAGAATTAAGAAAACGGTTTATAACACGTTACTTCTTTTAGGCTAATTTATTGTACAATTTAATTAATGATCATTTGATTGTCAAATTAAATAATTAACTGATTAAAAATTTAATGTAACAAAAGAATCCTAAATATAATAGGTAAATTCTTCCAACATAATTTTTCTGACCTTTTTAAATTTGTTATATTACATACTTTTATTAATAAAATATTTGATAGTTAAAATTTTAAGTTAATTATTTACATAAAATAGTCCAAAATCAAAAGTGAATTCAAAATGTAAAGAAATTCTAATCCAAAAGCGAATTTTGAAAATACATACATAAAAAGATTAAATAATAAATTAAAAAAATAGTATAATAAATTAAAAAAAAAACAGTGTAAAAATAATTTTGTCTAAAGAAGAGTATTTTAATCAAAGAGCAAAAAGTTCAAACAATATATCTAAGGAGCTTCATACTTTTAATATAGTATAAATAGGTATAGATATAACTAGAACAATATGGAAAACCAAAAAAAAAAAAAAAGAGCTAGAACAATATGATATACAACTTTCCTACAATACCATAAAAATTTAATACAACATAGACAATTCAAAATACAATTTTCAACTTCAACGAATTAGAACTGAAATTAGCCCAAATCTTATCCATCCTAGTTTTAGATTTGAACATTCATTATGTTTCAAAATGGGGTAGGAGTTGGCTTTTCTCCTTAATCTGTCATATTTTGTAAAATATTGTTATGTTTCGTAAATATGAAAAAGTATTTATATAGTATTTTCGTAATATGTGATCTTATTTATATTAGTTGTGTGATTTTATGTTATAATTTCTTAGATTATTACGTAATAACAAATTTGTTTGCACTCTCTTGATCATAATTTTCATTATGTATTTTATGAAATGATCTTTTTCTAAAATAAAATTACAAAGTTACAAATTTCTTCAAGTTTCTTTGAGTGAATAGTTTGAAGTTCCAAAATTATATCAAAAAGTCAAAACAAAAGATGACCATAGGGTTGTTTGTCGGAGGAATTAAGTGAATTATCTCGATATCAAATTTATTTTGTGTTTGTCTAACGGCATCAAGTTGACAAATATAGTTTATGTGTGGTTAATATAGAGTGCTTGTTGAACAATTGACAAACAAGATAAATTTTATAGCACAATCATGATATTATATCAAATATAAAAAATGAATCAAATAATTTCAACTTGACGTTGAATAAAACTATTCAACAAGATGATTTTTTTTTTTTTGAAAAACACACTACAATGGCATAACAATATATATAGTTATTCCATGATCGTGGTAAACAAGTTGTCCGTCCAAACGAAATGCAACTCGAGATATACATCTTCTAGTTTGATCATTTATCTCTCGACACATTCCCTTGACATAATATCATTTTCTATCTTCAACATAAGCGCTAATTTGTACTTTATCTAGAAAATTTTCCTATGATTTATCAGAGACGGAGGAAATTATATTGTAAACTTGTCTATACGGTGTATGATTAAGGTAGATTGTAAAATTGTTTTTTTTTTTTTTTGGGAAAGAAACATGCATGTATTATTTTGTTTTACAACCATGAAATTTTATGTACATATGATTTTTGTTTTTTTGGTATGTCCATATGATGTTTAAATAGGCTTATAATGTAACCCCAAATAAAGAGAAAAGACACCAAGATGATAAGATTGAAGACAATGTCACAAAGATGGAATACAAATTCGGCACACTTTCGCGTAATCATGTTGTACTCATCATTTAAGAATTAAGACCAAAGACATTTTACTTTCTTACCTCAAATTCAAACAAGCTTATTCTTTATTTTTATGCTTTTTTATGTAGTCTATTCCCCTTTTTCTTCCTTAGTTTGTTATTTGCACTACTTGCCGTTATATGTAGCGGATATCAAATTGTTAAGTTATAGTATGAAAATTTAAAAAAGGATGGCGGAGATGAGAGTAAGGAGGAACATGTCTAACTACGAAGTCATTCAACTCATAAGAATATTGATCGATCAGTATAGGAAGAAGAATGACGTGTACATAATATTGATCAGTCTAGAACAAGCATGAGATAAATTCTTGAGGGAGATTTATGGAGATGTTTGGAGGCTAGAGGTATATTTATTGCATGCACTATGGTAATCATAGAAATCTATGATGATCACGATAAGATCAGGTAAGAACTATGAGAGAAGACTCGAAATAAATTTTTAACTGGGATAGAATTGCACCATGGATTAAATCTTAATATGTTCTATCAATCTTGGTGATGGATGACTTGATGCGACAAAATCTAAGGAGAGATACCACGGTATATGTAATTTACAAATGATAGTTTTGATTGGCAAGACTTGCAAAAAATTATCAATAAGGCAGAGGCACAGAGATGGATCCTGAGAACTAAACGATTCATGTTAAGCATAACATAACTAAGACAAGACACGAGTGCAAGTTTAGTAACTTAGCACATAAGGCCAATGGGGAAGTAAGGCTTGTTGATACACGGAGAGGGGGAGGGAGCGAGAGAGGGAGAGAGAGGGAGAGAGAGGGAGAGAGAGAGAGTGTGTTTCAAGGACCTTAGATCGATTGTCTAAAGAGACGGAGATATTGATGATGATGTTAAACATCGTATTGATGTAGGTTGCATAAAATGGAAGCTTGCATATGTAGTTTTATGTGAAAAAGGGTGCCACAAAAACATACAAGGCAAGTTGTTTAGAATAGTGGTTAGACCTAACATGTTCTATGATGCAAGGTGGTAAAAATACAGATGAAGATATTGAAGACAAAATAAAAGTAGCCTTAATGGAGGACAAGATGCGAAAAACGCAGTGAATGTTTTAGGAGAGATAGAGGTAGTCAAATAGATCAAAGAAGTATTGAGCGAAGGTAATTGAACAACACATAACACAATTTCATCTTATCGAGGACGTGACCTTAATAAAAGTTGTGGAGGATACAAATTAAGGCAACAGGTGATAGAGCATTGTCTCGCCTATCTTTTCATACTACTAGTCATAGTATTTTTCACGGAGTTTTTGTCCGTTGATATTTTTTGTTGCCTTCTTTTTTTAATATCATATGAAAGAAAAATTAACAGGGGCAAATACAACAGGGTGTACCTTTTTAATGATTCCACAAGATTTGTTAAACCACCAACGAGTTCAACCAAAGATCACGCTTCGTTTCACTAGGAACATAGATTATAGTTGACAAACCAAATGCCTTTGTGTATTTTTGATGAATTAAGGACTCCTATCCTTCACTAGTTTTGCACTTCTTATCTTACAGAAGATTCTCAAGTCAAGTTTTATTCAAAACTTTTTTTTAACTGACTATCTCTGTAGTATTTTTTTTTGTAACTTCCTTCTTCCACTCACATGAGGAATCAAAACCACCTTCCCTACAAATAGGGAAGTGATTGATGGTTACAACCACCTCCTCAATGAGAATAATCATCTAGTCTTATCCTTCAAGATAAGATTGGATATTTATTTAAGTAATTAGACCATTGTAAAAATCAGATACTTGGGTTGGTTTAAGATTGAATCGAGTTGGTCGACATGTGCGATCCACGATCCCCAAAATATCTTACATCTCCCATTTCACACATGTCAGACAAGACCCAAGTCAATATTATATCAACTTAACAAATAGTATCAGAGTGTGGATGGTTGATTATTGTTTCCGTGTTTATATACCTTATTTCTCGTCTATTGGTCAAAAAGATGAATAATTGATAATTGTTGTTTTTAACAATTTTTTTTAAAAAGACAGATTTGATTTAGGTCCTATTTGATGCCTATTTAATGATTTTTTGGGGCCTATTTGATATTTACACTTAATCAACCTGTTCTGACAATTTCAAAACTATATATAATAGCGAATCAGATTAAAAACGAGTGAGTTATGCTCTTATGAAGTTTGACAATTTTTTTGATGAATCTTCTACCATTTTGCCTCATTTTTGAAAATTTCTAGACAATTTTATAGCCCAAAATGTGTAATTTTCATGATCTACTCGTTTCAAGGTTTGCAAATATATATTGTAATAGAAAAATGGTTGTAAAACGAGTAAGATACTTTTTTTTTTGTTTTGAAAAAAGGTAGTTTTTTGACTTTTTTTCAAAAAAAAAAATTAGATGTTTTTTTGTGACTTGGACTATTTTGGTTGTTTTTCTTGAACTTAATGGTGTAAGTTTGCATCTTTGAGCCCTGAGTGTGGTATGTTATTCTTTGCCAGCAATTGACGATATTTGTTGTCACTATTTGAATGGTTCATACCATGATGTTAAATTTCTGGTTCATATCTCAGATATGGTTGAACGAGAATATGCTCCTATTACTCCAAGTGAGAGTAATCTTGTTCATGGAGCAATGAGGATTCTATGTCAGAAGAAAAGATACTTAAAAAATTTGATTCTGAACTGAAAATCATTAGATTTTGTTCCATTAAAAGAATAGAATCAAAATAGAGACTTAAGGGCAAACAGAAGAGAAGGAAATAAATTGCTCACTGCGTTCAAGAAAATAAAAAAAGAATGAGTCAAGCTCCCTTTTGGACTTCCTTAGAATTTTTATTGAAAAATTTGATGAAATTGAAAAATATATTATTATTGATAAAAAGGAAACCCTTTGGCTTTTGCATGATTCTCTTCCACCTTTTTGGAAGCTTGCATTGATTGAGGAATGTGAGGAACCTGAACTTGATAAACCTTTATGGGAATTTGTATTGGCACTAGGTGTTAAATAGGTCAAGATAACTGGAATTTACCCTGATGATTTTTTTCTTAATGTATATTGATAAAGACACATGCATCAACTGTAACACCTCATAAAATTACTAAAATGTCCCTAGAACATAGTCATGCACATAACGTTTCTTCCCAAGCTTCGATGAAACATTCGAGACTGAATTTGCGATCAACACGAAAAATTGAGTGGAAAAATAACTTTGACCCGATATTAGAGCAACCAGGTTGAAAAATAATTTTTTCTAATTAATTTCGGACCAGTGTTGATGCGCGTCCAAGGCGCGACGCGCCTGGGACGTGGACCAACACTTATTTTTTTAAAAAAATTTCCTATGGGGTTGGAAAATCGGTCGAAAAGTGATTTATGAAAAATTATACATAAAATGCACTTGACAAACGCGCTTTATGTGTATTTTTCCTGAAAAATAGTTTTTCAACATGTTCTGAGAATTTTGCGAATATAACACATGTCCGCACCTATGACGCGACACAGATATAGTGTTACATGATGAAGTTTTATTCTTTTATTTTGGGAAGGGTATTTTGGTAAATTTTCAACCCTTCTCAAGTCCTACAAACGATTATAATATTAGTTTTCTATGAAATAAGTGTTTCAAAACTATTCCCCATCCTCCAAAGGTGAGAGTTTTGAGAGAACAAGAGAGGAGAAGCTTTATATCTTGAGGACTTGAGTCAAATTCTTGCAAGGATTCGTATTGTCTTCATCCCAGATATGCAAGGCTAAACTAAAAGCATGAGTTGTCCTTCCATGTGCCCCATAGATGGTCATAGATGTCCCTACATATGATTCTTGAAGTATTATCTTGATTAAATTCTTAAATTACTTTCTATAGTATTAATGAGTTTCTCGTATACAATATTATCTTGATGATGTTTTTGAAATTGAGTAATTGTTTGGATGTATGTTCATGCCTTCATTCACATGAACCCTAATAGAGTATTATGATTACTTCTATGCATTGTTTTGAAAACTGAGATTTGATGGTCATACTGAGCATGTTAATCCCAAAGATTTCTTTTAACATATTTTACTGAGTTTCATGTATATAACTTTTGAGCATGAATACTAATTTGATAAAGGATTTTGATGATATGCAGAGATCATTTTTGAAGCATGAATTTTTAAGAAAACACTTGATATTATAATGGGTTTTGATTAAATTGACCATTGAGTCTATATGACACTTTGAGAGTATGTATTGATGATAATGTAAATATATTTCTCATAATAATTTCATTTATAGATGATGGTGATAATTGATATGAGTCTTAAAGATGATGGATTTGATTGATAAGTTGTGCATGTTTTAGTCTCGGGAGCATTATTGAGCACTGAGTTGGGTGAGGAGTGTCACCCCAGAACTGCATTTGCCAACATAGGATAGTCGTGCAGCATGTTCTGACGACTCTTGTCCCAAAGGTTGGACATTCTCTTTGGATCCAAGAGAAAGAGAGAGATAGAGATACTATGTTCTTTACCGTGACAAGTTTAGGATGGGCGTGACAATGATGCTAATTCGTTGTGCACCACCTAACTTAAAGGTGGTGAGATAGGATAGATGTCAGTTAAGCGAATCTCCTAAGAAACACTGATTGAGCATGAATTTCTAATGGAGTCCTTCATTCTTATCAAATGTACAATATAAAGAGAATGATTTACTTTAAACTTGCATGAATTACTGAGTTGAGATGAATTGAGTCTTCTGAGTTGAGTTGATGTTATTGCTATATTATTCCACCTGTTTTGATTTTATTCATCTATTTTACATACCAATACATTTCACATACTGACGTCACTCTGGTGATGCATTATTTTATGATGTAGATACATGGGATCGAGATCATCAACGATTGCATCGTTGTAGATCTTTGGACGTTCAGCGGGTTGGTGAGCCTCCATTACTTCGGAGGATTCATATGTTATTTCTATTTTGCTTTAAAGTTAGATACTTATTAGCTTTATTTTGATTGGTAGTCATGGGTCTGTCCTTGGCCCTACCTAATAGTGACAGAGGCTTCATAGACTGGAGTCGGATTATTGATTGATAAGACTATGAGCTAGTTTTCTTCTACTAACTTTTTTATATATGATATTGTTTTTGAGACTAGACGAGATGTGCCCTTTTACTTTCTTTCCATTCTTCTGCTGATTAGTAGAATGTATGAATGAATGAATGTGATGAGGTGAAGTGGTTCGCTTGGGGACTAGCAATAGTCTCTGAGTGCTGGTTACGTCTAGGATACCCTCCCGGAGCGTGACACCAACATTGCTAAGTGTTAATTTAATAAAAGGATATCATAATATAAATAATCCAAGTCTTTTAGAAAAAAAATAACTTTGTTATGAATATCAGTAACATGTCCAAAACAAGATATCAAAAATAACATGTTCAACAATTAACAAGCCACGCACTGATACTATTTGAAAGTAAAATTAATGGGGCAAGAACAATGGGTCATACATTTTTTACGACTCCACAAGAATTGTTAAGTCACTAACAAATTCAACTCAAGATCACGCTATGTTTCACTAGGAATACAGATTATAGTTCACAAACCAAATACCTTTGTGTGTTTTTGATGAATTCAGGACTCCTATCTTTCACTGATTTTGTACCTCTTATCATACAGTAGATTCCCAAGTTAAGCTTTATTCAAAACTTTTTTTTTTAACTTTCTCTGTAGTATTTTTTTGGTAACTTCCTTCTTCCACTCACAAAAGTAATCAGAACCACCTTCCCTAGAAATAGGGAAGTGGTTGGTGGTCCTCCTCAATGGAAGATGACCAACCAGACTTATCCTTCAAGATAATATTGGATAGTTATTTAAATAACTACACTACTGTAAAAATCAGATACTCTGGTAGGGTTAAGATTGGATCGGGTCGGTCCACATTTGCGATCCACAATCCCAAAAAATCTTACAGCTCCCACTTCGCACATGGTAGACAAGACTCGAGTTAATATTACATCAACTTAACAAATGGTATTAGAGTGTGGCTGGTTGATTGTTGATTCCGTATTTATATGCCTTGTTTTTCCTCTATGTATGGTAAAAAAGATGAACAATTGATGATTGTCATCTTTAACAATTTTTTCAAAGTACAAAATCAATTTAGTTCCTATTTGATGCCCATTTACTGATTTTTTCAGTACTATTTTTTGTATACCTTAATCTACTTGTTCTAACAATTCTGAAACTATATTATAATAACGAATCAGATTAAAAACTAGTGAGTTATGGTCTTCTGAAATTTGACAATTTTTTGACTGTATTTTTACGAATCTACTACTGTTTTGCCTCTTTTTCAAAAATTTCAAGGCACATTTACAACTCAAATTGTGTATTTTCATGATCTATTTGTTTTAAGATTTTCAAATATATATTATAAAAGAAAAATGGTTATAAAATGAGTAAGATGTGTTTTTTTTTTTGAAAAATGGCAGTTTTTTGACATTTTTCTTTAATAAAAATTAGATACTATTTTTTGTGACTTTGGTTGTTTTGGTTATTTTCTTGAACTTAATGGAGTAATTTTCCATCTTTGAGCCCTAAGTGTGGTATGTTATTCTCTGTCAGAAATTGATGACATTTATTGTCACTGTTTGAATGGTTCATACCATGATGTTAAATTTCTAGTTCCTATTTCAGATACGGTTGAATAGGAATACACTCCTATTACTCTAAGTAGGAGTAATCTTGTTGATGGAGCAAAGCGAATTCGATGCCAGAAGAAAAGATCACTTGAGGGATTTGATTCTAAATCATAAATCATTAGATCTTATTCCGTTGATGAACATAATCAAAATAGAGACTTGAGGATAAATAGAAGAGAAGGAAATAAATTGCTCACTACATTCAAGAAAATCAAAATGGATGAGTCAATCTCTCTTCTGGACTTTCTTAGAATTTTTACTGAAAAATTTAATGAAATTAAAAAATATATTATTATTGATAAAAAGGAAGCCCTTTGGCTTTTATATGATTCCCTTCCACCTTTTCAGAAGCTTACATTAATTGAGGAATATGAGAAAATTGAGCTTGACAAATCTTTATGGGAATTTGTATTGGCCCTAAGTGTTAAATGGATCAAGATTACTGAAATTTACCCTGATGAGTTTTTTCCTTAGTGTATATTTGATAAAGACTTATGTACCAAGATTATTAAGTATTAATTCAATAAAAGGATATCATAATATAAATAATCCAAGTTTTTTTTTTTTTAAAAATAACTTTGTTATGAATATCTATAGTATATCCAAAATAAGACATCAAAAATAACATGTTCAACAAATAACCAGCCACGTTCTGATACCATTTGAAAGCAAATTTAATGGGGCAAGATTAATGTATCGTACCTTTTTGACAATTCCACAACCGTTGTTAAACCACCAACGAATTCAACCCAAGATCACGCTTCGTTTCACTAGGAACACATATTATAGTTCACAAATCAAATGCCTTTGTATTTTTTGATGAATTAAGGACTCCTAACCTTCACTGGTTTTGCACCTCTTATCTTACAATAGATTCTCAAGTCAAGTTTTATTCAAAATTTTTTTTAACTGACTTTCTCTGCAGTGTTTCTTTTTTGTAACTTCCTAGTTTCACTCATATAAGGAATCAAAACCACCTCCCCTAGAAATAGGGAAGTGGCTGGTGGTTACAACCACATCCTCAATGGAAGAAATCGTCCAGTCTTATCCTTCAGAATAAAATTAGATAGTTATTTAAACAACTGTTGCACTGTAAAAATCATATACTCGGGTCGGGTTAAGAGTGGATCAGATCGGTCCACATGTGCGACCCACGATCCCAAAAAACTCTTACATCTCCCACTTTGCACATGACGGACAAGACCCAAGCCAACATTACATCAACTTAACAAATAGTATTAGAGCGTGGCTTGTTGACTGTTGATTCCGTGTTTATATGCCTTGTTTTTCATCTATTTATGGTCAAAAAGATGAAAATTTGATAATAGTTATTTTGAACAATTTTTTGAAAAAAGATAGATTCGGTTTAAGTTCTATTTGATGGTTGTTTAATGATTTTTGGGCCTATTTTTTGCATACACATAATCTACTCATTCTGACGATTCGAAAAATATATTCTAATAGTGAATCGGATTAAAAACGAGTGAGTTATGGTCTTCTAAAGTTTGACAATTTTTTGACTGTATTTTTTACGAATCTGCTTCTGTTTTACCTCTTTTTCAAAATTTCTAGTCAAGTTTACAATATAAACTGTATATTTTTATGATCTACTCATTTCAAGGTTTCTGAATATATATTATAATTAGAAAATGATTGTAAAACGAGTAAGATGTGTTTTTTTTTTAAAATGAGAATTTTTTTGACATTATTTTTTTTAAAAATTATACATTGTTCTTTGTGACTAGGGCTGATTATTTTTTTAAAAAATTAGACATTGTTCTTTGTGACTAGGGCTGTTTTGGTTATTTTTCTTGAACTTAATGGAGTAATTTTTCATCATTGAGCTCTCAGTGTGGTTTGTTATTCTTTGCCAAAAATTGGTGACATTTGTTGTCACTGTTTGAATGGTTCATACCATGATGTTAAATTTGTGGTTCGTATTTTAGATATGGCTGAGTGAGAACATATACGCTCTTGTTACTCCAAGTGGGAGTAATTTTGTTGGAGCAAAGAGGATTCTATGCCAGAAGAATAGATCACTTGAGGAATTTGATTCTAAACCAAAAATCATTAGATCTTGTTCCATTGAAGAACTGAATCGAAATAAAGACTTGAATGTAAATAGACGAGAAAGAATAAATTGTTCACTACATTCAAGAAAATTAAAATGAATGAGTCAAGCTCTCTTCTGGACTTTCTCAGAATTTTTACTGAAAAATTTGATGAAATCAAAAAATATATTGTTGTTGATAAGGAGGAAGCCTTTTGTCTTTTGTATGATTCTCTTTCACCTTTTTGGAAGCTTGCATTAATTGAGGAATGTGAAGAATCTGAGCTTGACAAACCTTTATGAAAATTTATGTTGGCGTTAGTTGTTAAATAGGTCAAGATAACTGGATTTACTTGATTTTTATCCTTAATGTATATTTGATAAAGACTTATGCACCAACATTGCTAAGTCTTAATTTAATAAAAAGATATCATAATATAAATAATCCAAGGCATTTAGGAAAAAAACAACAACTTTGTTATGAATATTTATAACATGTCCAAAACAAGACATCAAAAATAACATGTTCACAATTAACCATCAATGCTCCGATACCATTTGAAAGCAAAATTAATAGGGCAAGAACAATAGTCCGTACCTTTTTGGTGACTCCACAAGAATTGTTAAGTCACAGATGAATTCAGCGCAAGATCACGCTCTATTTCACTAAGAATACGGATTATACTTCATAAACCAAATGTCTTTGTGTGTTTTTGATGAATTAAGGACTCCTATTTTTCACTGGTTTTGTACCTCTTATCATACAGTAGATTCTCAAGTTAAGTTTTATTCAAAACTTTTTTTAACTGACTTTCTCTACATTTTTTTTGTAACTTCCTTCTTGCACTCACGTAAGGAATCAAAACCACCTTCTATAGAAATAGAGAAGTGGTTGGTGGTTATAACCACCTCCTTAATGGAAGATAACTACCCAATCTTATGCCAAAAATTAGTGACATTTGTTGTCACTGTTTGAATGGTTAATACCATGATGTTAAATTTGTGGTTCCTGTTTTAGATATGGCTAAACAAGAATATACACGCTCTTGTAACTCTACATGAAAGTAATCTTGTTGATGGAGCAAAGAGGATTCTATGTCAGAAGAAAAGATCACTTGAGGAATTTGATTTTGAATAAAAAATTATTAGATCTTATTCCGTTGAAGAACAAAATCAAAATAGAGATTTGAGTGCAAATAGAAGAGAAAGAATAAATTGCTCACTACATCCAAGAAAATCAAAATGGATGAGTCAAGCTCTCTTTTGGACTTTCTCAGAATTTGTACTGAAAAATTTGATGAAATCAAAAAATATATTGTTGTTGATAAAGAGGAAGCCCTTTGGCTTTAGTATGAATCTGTTCTACCTTTTTGGAAGCTTGCATTAATTGAAGAATGAGAGAACTTGAGCTTGACATACCTTTATGGGAATTTGTGTTGGCCTTAGTTGTTAAATGGGTCAAGATTAATCTAATTTACCCTGATGATTTTTTTTCTTAATGTACAGTTGATAAAGACTTATGCACCAAGATTGCTAAGTCTTAATTCAATAAAAAGATATCATAATATAAATAATCCAAGAATTTTAGGAATAAAACAACTTTATTATGAATATCTATAACAAGTCCAAAACAAGACATCACAAACATGTTCAACAATTAACCAACTACTCCCTGATACTATTTAAGAACAAAAATTAATGGTGCAAGAACAACTGGTCATACCTTTGTTATGATATCACAAGAGTTGGTAAGCCACTAATGAATTCAGCCCAAGATCACACTCCGTTTCACTAGGAATACGGATTATAGTTCACAACCAAATGTCTTTGTTGTTGACACCCAATATTTACCCTTCACGGTGTCAAATTAGTCATCAAGCTTTATTTTTATTTTTTTTACGATTTTTGAGCCAATTTTTTTTAAAAAAAATTTAAGCGGGCGCGTGCGCCCCACGCGCCCCTAATTTTCATTTATCTTCTTCTTTTTCAAAAAACCCTTCCCCATTCCCTTTCCTCGCTTCTTCTTCTCCAAATAGAAACCAAAACCAAAACCCAACAGATTCCCTTTCTCCTCAACGTTCAAATACAACCCCGACCAAAAGCCAACCAACACCGACATCCCCAACGTCACTTTCTCCACTCCCTACGCATGCATCTTGATCCCTCAATCAACAGCGAGTCTTTGATCCGTTGAGGATATTTTTAACAAAATCATAACGATTTCTTGCCTAAAGGGAGGATTTTGAATTTGGA
>JAABOM020058804.1:0-13508 GCA_011800125.2 Solanum clarkiae
GTACCTTGGTACAATCCTATCCTATGCTAGCTACATAGTTTATGAGTTCAAGTAATTAATTCTACTCTCACTCATATTCTGTGCTCAATACTACTCATAAAACACTTTTATATAGCTTATACTTAAAGAGTTATAATTCTTAAAATCTGCTTTCTCGGGCACTTAGCCCAACTTACTACTTAGCATTCTCATATGATTTCTTTAACTTGACTGAAAACTAATATCAACTCAAGTGATTCCAAAAACATGCAAGATTTCTTGGCTAATATGCAAGAATCAATTTTTAAAATGTACTTCTTGAACTTAGCTTGAAGAGGTACTCATACTAGTCTTTCTTTTCTTGAAATAGTAACAAAATTTTCGAGAAACCTCAACAACAACGAATCTTGTTCATATATGAGTATAACTTTGATAACAATACTTTAATTGAAAAATGTAGAAACCAAGAATCATAATATTCATCAAGTATCCATATTTACCATGGGAATTAACATACTTCACAAAAATTACAGGAATTTAATCTCAACTAGTATTTAAAAGTTCAGGGTAAAAATTAACTTCTATTCTTAAAAATATTCTTGAAAATAATAGTTTTAGAGTGGTCTTACATACCTTGGAAATAACTCTTTGTGAATTGAAGGAATTTTCTTGAAGGCCCTAAACATTCTTGATTTTACGCTAGAAGTTTCTAGGAGGATTTTTCTTTATTGAACGAATGAATTTGAAAAAGAGTACATTTTTGGACTTAAATTTGTCTTAAACTAACTAATTTAGGATTAAGGCCTGTGGGAAAGGTCAAAATTGTCATTCCCCATTAAAAGAGACAAAACTGCTCGAAATTACACTAGTGCGCGATGCGCACTAATGTTAATTTCAAGTTTTTTGAAAATACCAGCTTTTCTTCAAATTTAGAAATAAAACAAAGTGTGATTTCTCATCCCTAGCATGTCGTAGAAGGGGTGCGGAAATATCACTATTTTTTATTTTTTTGGAAAAAATTAATTTGAGTTTTTTCGTGTTAAAGTCGAGTTGAGATCATCTTCTGACTCAGTTTTTTCACTGATCGCAAATACGATCTCGGATTTGCAATCGGGGCATGGGAAGACATGTTATACGCAAGGTCAATTCTAGGGCTATTTTTGTCTTTTCACCGAGTGTTACAATATCATCCCCTTGGGATCATTTGTCCTTGAATGATAACAGTATAAAGAATTTAGCTCAGGACAACAAGATTTCCACACCTTAAACTAACATAAGTCTTAAGCATGTAAATTTACCTTCAAGGTTCTCATTTAGGCCAACGAAAAAGTGTGGATACTTGGCCTTCATATCTTCTTCTTCTGCTTCCCATGTGGCTTCTTCCATGCATTGGTTTCTCCGCAACACTTTCACCGAAGCTATCTCTTTGGTCCTCAACTTGCGAACTTGTCAGTCTAATATCTGTATTGGGATCTCTTCATATGACAAGTTATCTTTAGTTCCCACACTTTCAACTGGAATAATTAGAGAGGGATCTCCAAAGCACTTCTTAAGCATGGAAATATGAAATACTAGGTGTATAGTGCTCAACTCTGCTGGTAACTCTAACTCATAGGCAATGCTGCCCACTCTTCTTAGAATCTGGTAAGGACCAACATATAGTGGGTTAAGCTTCCCCTTCTTCCCCAACCTCATAACTCTATTCATTGGTGATACCTTCAGGTATACCCAATCACCTACTTCGAATTCAAAATCCCTCCTTCTAACATTAGTGTATGACTTTTTCCAACTCTGGGCTATCTAACCACCCTATAGGTGATCTACATCTCCTCCCATAAAGAGCCTCATATGGTGCCATCTGTATGCTGGCCTGAGAGTTTTATTATAAGGGAACTCAATCAAGGGTAAATGATCATCCCAGTTACCTTTAAAGTCCATCACGCATGCCCTCAACATATTTTTCAAGGTATGTATAGTCCGCTCTGCTTGTCCGCCTGTCTGTGGATGGAAAGTTGTGCTAAGATTCACCTTAGTACTAAGCCCCTTATGAAAGGACTTCTAAAATTGTGTTGTAAATTGAGCTCCTCTGTCTGAAATAATGGATATTGGGACCCCATGTAGCCTAACAATCTCCATAAGATAGAGTTTGGCATAATCCTCAGTTGTATCAGTTGTCTTGACAGGTAGAAAGTGGGTTGACTTTGTCATTCTATCCATTATGACCCATATCGAATCATGCTATCTATAGGATCGAGGTAAGCCTATTATAAAGTCCATGTTAATCATCTTCCACTTCCATTCCGAAATCTCTATGTTCTAGGCTACACCATAAGACCTTTGGTGCTTAAACTTAACTTGTTGGCAATTTTGGCATCTCGACACAAACTGTGCAATGTCCTTCTTTATACTACCCCACCAATAGACTTCCCGCAAATCTCTATACATCTTTGTTGCACCAGGATGGATAGAGTATCTAGCATTATGAGCCTCTGTCAAGATCCTATCTCTAAGGCCGTCAACATTTGGCACACACAACTTGCCTTGGTATCTCAGGACACCATCTCCCCCTTTTGGGAACACTAATACTTTCTGCTTCTGAACATCTTCTTTCAATTGGAGAAGGATGGGATTCCTGTCTTGCTTTTCTTTCACTTTTACTACCAAGGATGACTTCGACCCATTTCTGAGGATCCGCATCCCCAAACGGGCTAGTCTGTGAACCTCTTTAGATAACTTTTTCTTTTTATCCTCAACATGAGTTGTTCTCCCCATGGTCACCCTGCTAAGTGCATCAGCAACTACATTAGCTTTACCTGGATGATAGAGGATACTCATATCATAGTCTTTCAGCAGCTCCAACCATCTCCTCTGTCTTTAATTCAACTCCTTTTGGAAAAATACATACTGCAAGCTCTGTGATCCATGAATACATCCATGAGTCCACCAATAGGTAGTGTCTTCAGATCTTCAGAGCAAACACCACAACAGCAAGATCAAGATCATAAGTTGGGTAATTCTTTTCCTGAATCTTAAGTTGTCCGGAGTCATATGCTATCACCTTGTCTCTTGCATTAATACACAACCCAAGCCAACTCTGGAAGCATCACAATATACCATGAAATCATTAACTCCATCTGGTAGGGATATGACCAGGACTGTGGTCAGCCTATTTTTCAACTCATGGAAACTCTTCTCACAAGCTTTGACCATTCGAACTTAGTCTTCTTTTGAGTCAGCTTAGTCGAGGGAGCTGAGATAGAAGAAAACCCCTCTACAAACCGTCTGTAGTAACCTACCAAGCCCAAGAAACTACTTATCTCTGTGGGAGTTGTAGGCCTTGGACAATTCTTTAATGCCTCAGTCTTTTGGGAATCAACTTGAATACCCTTACCAGACACAATGTGCCCTAGAAACGCCACAGATGCCAACCAGAACTCACACTTAGAAAATTTAGCGTATAGTTGTTGATCCTTAAGGGTACGAAGGATAACTCTAAGATGGTCTGCATGCTCCTCCTTGCTACAGGAGTATATCAGGATATCATCTATGAACACAATGACGAACATATCTAGGTACGACCTCAACACCCTGTTCATAAGATCCATGAAAGCTGCTGGTGCATTTGTCTGCCTGAAGGACATGAACAAAAACTCATAATGACCATAACGGGTTCTGAAGGATGTCTTAGGAATGTCTCTCTCTCTAACTTTAAGCTGATGATACCCAGATCTGAGATCTATCTTAGAAAAGAAGGTAGCACCCTGAAGTTGGTCGAATAAATCATCAATTTTGGGAAGAGGATACTGGTTCTTAATGGTAAACTTGTTCAACTAACGATAATCTATGCACATCCATAGAGAAATGTGCTTTTTATGCACAAAAAAGACTGAAGCACCCCAAGGTGAGACACTTGTTCTAATGAAACCTTTATCTAAGAGATCTATTAGCTGAATCTTTAACTCTTTTAGCTCCCAAGGACCATCCAGTATGGAGGTATAGATACAGGCTGAGTATCTAGAAGAGTGTCTATCCCAAAGTCTATCTCCCTATCAGGAGGGACTCCGGGAAGATCCTTAGGAAAGACTTCTGGGAATTCATTCACAATGGGGATAGATTGAAGAGATGGTGCCTCGGCACGAGAATCCTGAATTTTGACTAGGTGACATATACACCCTTTAGAAATTAACTTTCTAGCTTTGAGATATGAGACAAACTAACCTTTTAGGAAAACTGAGCCACCCTTCCACTCTAAGACTAGTTCATTAGGAAATTGAAATTTGACTACCCTGGTTCTATAATCTATGGAGGCATACCCAACATGAAGCCAATCCATGCCTAAGATGACATCAAACTCTACCATGTCTAACTCCACCAAATCAGCTATAGTAGTCTTATGATAAATGAAGATTAGATAGCCCTTATAGATCCTTTGAGCTAACATTGACTCTCTAGTAGGAGTAGAAACACTGAAAGGCTTAAGAAGGCATTCTGGATTGACCCCATATTTCATAGCTATATATGGAGTTCCAAATGACAATGTGGCCCCTGCGTCTAACAATGCATAGACATCATAAGTAAAGATTTTGAGCATACTTGTAACCAAATTTGGTGAGTTCTCCTGCTCCTGTCTAATGCCCATGTCATACAAGAATTTTTTTGCCCCGCTTGTTCCTGCTATAGTGCCCCTGTGAAGTGGCTTACCCTGCGGTGTTGAATAAACTGTTTTTGATCCGTTATCTTTCATATTCTGCTTCCACATAGGCAATCCTTCAAGAAGTGGCCTACCTGACCATATTTGAAGCAACCATTTGTGCCCATAAGGCACTCTCCGAGATGAGACCTACCATACTTACCATAAATAGGAAAACGGTTCACTCCTTGAGCTACGCTAACCTGTGACTGGTTGCCCGGGAACCTACAATGCTGTGATCCATGCTCATTCCTGACCCTCGGTGCAGGTGTACTAGCAGATAAAGGTGTTGGTCCGGCTGTCTTAGGCTGAAAAGATGAGTGACTTCCACCTCCAGTCCCTCTTTTGCCTGTCTCCTGGCCTGATGTCTTGGCCCTCTTGCTCCTAAACTCCTCCCTATCCTACATTTTCTCCTCCTCTACCTGCTGAATATATGTCAACAAATGGGCTATATCTATATCCCTAATCAACATTGTATTACTGCCCTCTCTCTTAGTCATTCGAGAGAGCCCTGACACAAAGAGATCCATCCTAGTATGCATATCTACTACCATAGCTAGAGCATAATAGTTTAGTTGAGTAAACATGAGGTTGTACTCCTGTACACTCATACTCTCCTTCTTCAGATTCAGAAATTCCTTTACCTTAACTGCCTCTTGTCTCTTGGAAAGTACTGTCCCAAAAAGGCCTCCTCAAATGCTGCCCAACTAATGGCTGGTGCTCCATCTGCCTTGCTCCCTTTCCACTGATCGAACCAGAGTCTAGTTACTCCTTTGAGCTGGTAGGCAGCCAACTCAACCCGCTCAAGATCACCTATACGCATCACATGAAACACCTTGTGGAGCTCCTCAATGAAGTTCTCAGGATCCTCCTTCATATTGGACCCTATGAATTCTAGTGAGTTCATCCTCAGGAACTCCCTAACCCAAGTGGTATCCAACCTATATTTTCTTCCATCTCTCTGTCGACCTCCCTGAGTAGTGACTGCCTGAGCCAAAGTCTGAATGGCCTAGCGAAGCTCAGCATTGGTGATGTCTGCCTGCTGTCTCTGCTCCATAGGCATAGCTGGACCTTTAGGTTTCTCAGGAATTTGGCCAAGCTGGTTTGCATTTCTCCTGGATAGGCACCCTCTGCCCTTTACTGGTCCATTAGCTCTGCGTGGAGGCATGATTTGTAAAACATGGCGTGAATGCACGAGTTAGAAGTGACTTCATAGAGATACACTCTGAAGCACGAGACAAAGAATGACAATTAATGATGACGCTTCCTAATGTCCTGTAGCCTCCCTATTATAGATGTGGCGTGCTTCACACCCATAATATGGACTCTACTAGACACAGTTCTATAGACTCCCTAAGATTCTTGAACTATGTGCTCTGATACTAAGTTTGTCACGGCCCGAGCCTACACTCTGGATGTGGACGGCACTCAGAAACCACTTCTGGTCCCAAGCGAACCACTTGGCCTGGCTACTTACTCAGCGAAAGACTTAATAATAGTGGAAAAGCTATAAAAGTATCAAGCTAACTAATGAATTGTCCACATACACTGAATGTAAAAGTGCATAAGCAATAACTGAATAGTTGGGACTAGAATACTGAGACATAGTCTATGGAACCTCTACTAAAGTTGTTTGAAAGGACTGCTGGGCCAGGCCCCAGTAGCCAGAACGAAAAATAAAAGCTGAAATGGAACATAAAATAACTCAAGAGCCTCTGACTGAGAAGAGACCTCACCAATTGGCTGGAAGCTGTCTAGTCCTCAACGAAGCGGCTGATCTATACCATAAAACAATGTAGGCCCTAAGGACGTGAGTACGTGGAATGTACGGTATGTAAAATGGCCAAAATAATAACTCAGAATAACATAGCATTTCTTAAAAGACATAAACATATCTCATAATGAAGTAATTATGACAATAAATACTTAGTGCTGAAATTAACATGCTGAAAACTTATAAGTAAAATATATCTTTTAACTTAGGGAGTTTCTCTAACTAACAACCACCACTGTGAGCTTCGTGGTGATACAGCATTTTTCTCACACTGCCAGGGCCATCCCGTACCTTGCCGGGGTAGGGGAGGAAGAACTAGGGAAATGGATCCATCACAAACTGGCATCTCAATGGCTAATGAGGAATGTACCTTGGTACAATCCTATCCTATGCTGGCTACATATTTTATGAATTCAACTAATTAGTTCTATTCTCACTCATAGCGATGCTCAACACTACTCCCAAAACACTTTTATATAGCTCATACTTAAAGACTTGGAATTCTTAAAATTTGCTTTCTCGGGCACTTAGCCCAACTTACTACTTAGCTTTCTCATATGAGTTCTTTAACTTGACCGAAATCTAATATCAACTCAAGTGATTCCAAAAGCATGCTAGATTTCTTGGCTAATATGCAAGAATCTATTTTTAAAACGTACTTCTTGAACTTAGCTTGAAGAGGTACTCATACTAGACTTTCTTTTCTTGAAATAGTAATAAGAATTTCAAGAAACCTCAACAATAATGAATCTTGTTCATATATGAGTAAAATTTTTATAACAATACTTTAATTAAATAATGTAGAAATCAAGAATCATAATATTCATCAAGGATCTATATGTACCATGGGAATTAAGATACTTCACAAAAATTATGGGGATTTAATCTCAACTAATATTTGAAAGTTCAGGGGTAAAAACTAACTTCTCTTCTTAAAGATAATCTTGAAAATAATAGTTTTAATGTGGTCTTACATACCTTGAAAAGAACTCTTGGTGAATTCAAGGAATTTTCTTGAAGGCCCTAACCATTCTTGATTTTACGCTTGAAGTTTTTGGGAGGGTTTTTCATCGAATTTCAAAAAAAACCAAGGTGTGATTCTGCATCCCTAGCACATCGCGGAAGGGCCACAAAAATCATACTATTTTTTATTTTTTGGAAAAAATAATTCAACTTTTTTCACGTTAAAGTCGGATCGAGACCATTTTCCGACTCAGTTTTTCACACTGATCACAAATCTGATCTCGGATTTGCAATCGGGGCATGAGAAGACACATTATGTGCAAGATCAATTCTAGGGGTATTTTCATCTTTTCTCTATTTAGTATAAGTCAACTCTATCATGCTCATAGTTTGTCGAGTGTTATAGAAACGATTGAGAAACCTTTTTTCTAATTGCCCCTACTATCAATGGACTCAAGCTCTAGGTTGATATACCAGTCAAATACATTTCATTTCAATGAACGAATAAATTGTCTTACCAAAAGATTACCATGTGTTCCAACATTATCATAAGTTTCAACAAAGTGGGCAATGATGCCTCAGATTTCCGTTGCCATCAAACTGTTGCAACTTTGGTGGTTGATAATTCATTAGCATGGGCAGTCAATCAACCTTTTGGTGCAAGGCTTAGAGTAGTACAACGAATTTTTTGGGGCTCCACCATACTTACCTCTGATGGTATTTGATATCACGTCTTGCAATTGTTGAATAGATAATGCCGCGAGTTGAGCGGATTGTTTTTACTTTTGAAATTTGGACTTAGCAAGTGACTCATCAACATCCTTATTTTGGGGAGCAAATTCGAGCAGACAAGTGGGGACGTGACTTGACTCTCTAGGTGCGAAGTCCTCTATCTTATTCATAAGTTGCGTGATTTGAAGATCTTTATTCTCGATAGACTTCTTCAAAACCTCAATAGTTTGTTCCATCATTCCGAATTTCTCATCTAGGTCAGTTGCATCATCCATCAAGACATTGATCTTTGTTGGACTTGGAGAACCCATTGAACCCTCTTATTCACCCATGCTAAAGCCAGTATGGAAGAGTTCATCAAACAACTAGACACAACGTTAACCTCAGGGGTTGCAGATTCAGCCACCAATTTAGATTTGCTCTTTTCTGCCATCTCCAAGGAAATAAGGTATTCATGTCTGTTCAAACCACTAGTTTTGAAATGTGATCGATTAATGGGGCCAGTATGACTAAGCTCAGCAAATGTGATAGTAGTAGAGTCCTTGCATGAAACATCATTGATCTTTTTGAAGTCCATTGTAGCAGCTAAATTCGATTTGCAAGAAAAAGAGATGAAGAGAAAAATGGGTCCTATTGGGCGTGCCAAATTTGTTTGCAACAAATTTTCATGAACGCGGAAAATTAACTGCAACCAAAATAAATAAAAAAAAAAGATAATTTTATTGATGAAACTTTAGTGAGTACAATTTTGTTGTTCTCTTGATTATTCTCTCCTGACGTGTTCACGTAATTCGAGGGCAGATAGTAGCGTATTTCTCAAATGTAGGATGATGTAGACCTCCTTGAGATGCTTTTGGATCTCTGAGAATGTCGGCAGCACTTCGGCATTTCAAGTCGATCTCCGGAAAGAACTCCGTTGACCGCTTCTTCAAAGAGCTATATAGTTGGTGTCATAGCTTTTCTCCAATGTTTGCAGAATGTCCTCAGAAAATTATGTAACTCCCCAATTTATAGTTGTAGGAGGGAGGTAGTTCAAATGTGGATGAATTGTTTTGCCTTCTTCTGATTCGTTCTTGGAAGTCATTAAGCTTATCACAAACACTATGTGATAAGATCATTGATTTTTGGTTGGTTGTTGAACTTTGTTCAGGATTGCCACATCATGAGAATACATGGCATTTTCTTGTTGATCTTGAACTTGATTGGAATGGTAAGTCATCTTGACACGTGACATAAGTTTAAGCCTCAAGATGAAATGGAGATTGGACTTGAAATTAATAAAAATGGACTTAGAGCCCGTTTGGCTTAGTTGAAAAAAATAGCTTTTAAAAAGTACTTTAGAAGTACTTTTTAAAGTGCTGAAATTTATTTAAAAAATAAGTAGTTATGTTTTTAGATAAAAATGTTGTAGCTGTACAAAAGTTGTTGATGTGTTTGGCAGATAAGTGTTGTTAAGCACTGTTTTAATTAAAAATGCTTGAAATATCATTATAAAAACTAATTACTTTAAGATTTTTCTATCTAAAAAATAAATTAGAGTAAAATAATTTTATATTTTGATTCAATATCAATATAAACTTATTATCTAAGTAAATTTTATATACACAATTTATTTTAATTTTTAAAATATATAATTTTGATAGATCACATGAAAATTTTAAGATGCCTTTCATGATCCAAATCGAACAAAATACCAATTATTCCAATTTTCTCTTACACTCTCAAGAAATTTTCAATATTTAACCAACCAATAATGTTTATTCTTTCTAATGGCATGCACGACCCTTCTTATTTCACATAAAAAATTTAAGATATTTTTTAATTACATTCATGAATAATAATATTTATTTATCATTAACATATTTCTCTTACTATCATAAATTATTTATTAAAAAAAAGTGAAAGAAGAACAAATATATAAATAAACATACATTTATATTCCAAGATTAGAAGGTTTGATACAAATAGAAGTATTTAAATAAACGAGAAGAGCAGCGACGAGAAGAACACTACTAGGCGGTGGTTTCGAAGAGCAGAAGAGCGTTAAACTGTTGTTTGAATTGAAATAAAGAGAAGGGAGAGAGTAGTTAGAGTTACTTTAGTTAAGGATATTTTTGCGAATATAAAAAAGTATTTACCGTAAATAGGCAATTTTTTTTTGGTCAAGCTATAACAATTTTTAAGGTAAAAATAAAAGGGGGGGGGGGAGCTGCTTTTAACTTTTAACTTATGTTAAACAATTTTTAACTTTTTTTAAGTTGCTTTGAAAATTGTCAAACACTTTTACAAGCTAAAAAGAGCTTAAAAATATGTTTGACCATCTTTTAAGATAAGCCAAATGGATTCTTATTAATTTGTGAAGCCCAAATTAATTTAATCCAAATGATCATGAATTTAAATTAAAATTTTGTATGAATATAATTCACTAAAATTTTTGTGTCTACGGATACCAATTAAAGTCAATCGTGATCATCAAAAAATAATTTCTTTTTATCCATCATTCTTTTCAGAAAATACCATTTTGTGAATAAAAAAGAGCAACAAAAAAATATTTTTATTTTTATGTTTGCATCTTTTTGATATTTTAAATTTGTTTTGTTAAAGAGGAAAAGATCTAAATTGTAAATTTGTAAAATACTATACTAATCCGCTTTGCTTTAATATTTTAAGAAATGTTCTTATTTTTATGTTTGCCTTTTTTTTTTTTTGGTTGATTTTTTAAATTTATTTTGTTAAAGAGCAAAAGACTTGACGTGCAAATTAGAATTTCACTCATTTTATTTGCTGTAAAGAAGAAGTAAATAGATAATCATTGTTGACATCTCGAAAGCGCAACGTCGCGGCAACTCAATAAAAAATAATTAAATAAATGAATTTAAAAGAAAAAATAGGAAAGAATAATTTGATTTGAGAGTCACCACCTAATTTTAAGGATAATTAGTAAATCAATTAATTATTTACAAAATAGTCTTCTAACAAAAAAAATTTCAGGTAAAGGTTCAAGTTATTCCGAAGGGAAGATATTAGCACCCTTCAGAATTCACAACTGTGAATCCCGGCTAAACTCATTTTTTACAAATTAAGGAGGAGATACACAATATAACATAAGTATGATAATCATGAAATAAACACACAGAAATAATACACATAATAATGAATAAATAAAGAATAAACTAAATTGTTCTGTCTTTTTAATGGGGAGGCCTCGAAATCCGATAGATAAATTTGTCATTGGCTAGGTTTAGCAACTAATGAACTTAAACTAGAAAACTTGAATATTAACATGTAACAAAAATGAATATAAACTAACTTTTTCTGTCTTTTTGAAAGGGAAAGGCCTCGAAATCTAATGGATAGATTTGTCATTGGCCAAGTTTAGCAAACAATATGTGCATGAACTTAAACAAAATCTTTGAATGTTAAAATATAATAGACATTAGTCTAAACTAAATTTTCTCCGTATTTTTGAATGGAGAGGCCTTGAAATCCGACGGATAGATTCGTTATTGGCCAAGTTTAATAAACAACAAACATGAACTTTAACGAAAATAAGTTTTCTCCGTCTTTTTGAAACAAGAGACCTCAAAATCCAAAGAATAGATTCGTCATTGGCCAAATTAATATATAATAAAACTTATGTTAAAAAAGATCAATGTATTATCAAAAGAGGGTATCCAAACAATAAAATATAAACAAACAATCAACATGACTAAATCATTAAAGAACAAAACAGCACAAAAAATGAATTTCAAATGTAAAACAATTGCAGCACAACACACATAATTCGATATAAACAATAAAATAATATTTCAACAGTGAGATGATAAAACAAAGTATAACAAAGCAACAGTCGGACAATAAATACAGAGAGATTAGAATAAGTCAACAAACTATAACTACTGTAACCATGGTGAAATGGAGCAAATACACGCTAATTCCAATAATACCAGTGATTTAGGCAAAATACAAACAAGTAAAAGGATAGATGAGAGGACTGTACAATGGTAGTGTGTTATATCTTTACCAATGAAGAACCCATGCTGGAGTTTGGGGCTTAAAGCTGGTCATGGGGTTGTTGTTCCATTGTTCGCTGGATCTGCTACTACTAAAAACGATTTCAATCTCTTTTGCCGGAGCTCGGAGGGACATAGAGGAAAGCCGTTGGGATTGATAGCCAATGATTCGACTCGGCGAGCTCGAAGCTGGTTATTCGCCTATCACGCCCCAGGAGGGTACGTTAGACGTGACTGGCACTCGGAGACCATTGTTAGTCCCCAAATGGACCACTCAGTTTCTTTGCCATCGTCCAGTCAATTCATCAGCGGAAAGAAAGGATATATTGAATGCAAAAACTATCCTATCAGTGGGCTCATACTAGCAACATCATTCTATCATAAGAAAGCAAATAGATAACGAAAAGTCTCAATAATAAAGAAAAGAAGTATGAAGGACAAGAACTCTCGACATCAACATCAACATCAACATCTACGTCTATGTCTATGAAGCATCTATGCTATGATCTAAGATGATACCATGGTAGGTCATGGCTGTCAACTGATAAATAGAAGATTATCCAATAAGAAAATAAATATCCTTCGAATGTTGGGGAGAACTCACCACTGTCAGGAATGAAGAGCTCTGAACCTCAATGATCGGGCTGCTGAAGTCCTCGGTCTATAGTATCTGCATCATAAAATGATGCAGTGCCAGAGGGGCATTAGTACGTGGAATATACTATATGTAAAATGGTCTAAGAAAAAGGAAATGGTATAATTGACACTCATCAATCACTCAGCCTCACCTCAGATATAAATGACAAGACTCTATCACCTCGTTATCCATCAAACATCAAACAATCTCATCACATTGGAGTTTTATCATCAAGAAACCTATCTAGGATTTTCTATAACCGACAACCACTACCTATGAGCCGGTAGTAATACAACGAAGAGATATCGTTGCCATATCCATCCAGTACCATGCCGGGGTAAAGGACGAGTCTGTCAGTGGATCCAAAAGTCTGTCAAGTACTCTTTGGGACAAAGAAAATATCCGCTTTCACAATCCAATCTCTCCTACGCTGGCCACGTAGTTAATGGGTCCGAGTGGGATATACTTTTACCCATTTCAGTGCTAATACTCCTCCCAGAACGCAATATGCTCATAAGTTTGTCAATCCATCAAGAACTCTCATCACCCAACCTCTACGGGCAAAATTTTCTGCCCAATCTAAGGGAATTATACCCATTGGACTCTATCAACAATAATTTTCAGCTATCACAGTCATCAACATACTCAACTCAGGACTCATACTCAATCAATCATCATTTTTAAGTATTAAAGGCTCTAGACGTCCCCCTAAATTCATTA
>JAABOM020058805.1:0-13508 GCA_011800125.2 Solanum clarkiae
CTACAAATTTGAGTCTCATGCTAATCCTTATTTTATTTCTTTGCATGAACTATGATCTTGGTTCATCTTGGACCTTCATTTTGTATTCTTTGGGCCACGAAGGCCCAAACTAGCTCCTCTCCGAGTCAGTCCCAATTCCAAGAGGAAGAAGTTGTTAGACAGATCTCGAAAGTGAGGAAATGGTCTTAAAAGTTGCGACAAAGTTTAAACCGGATAAAGGCCCACTTCAACTCTTTTTCTTTTATTTTTATTTCATTTATATATTTGTATTTGTTTGGATGCTAACACTCTATTATTGTTGGTTTTTAATTTAATTAAATTTCCCAACATGTCAAAACCATTTATGTCATTTTATTTTAATTTCATTTTATTTCGGAAAAGTATTTTTTAAAAAAAATAAAATAAGAATATAAAAAATAAAATAAAAAATATGATTTTATCATTTTGGCTCAATTTTAAACTTAGTAAAACTTTCAAATTCAATCAACTTTTTTTTTAAGTCAAATCAAAGGTTAGTCAAACCACTTAATCGCCGGATAACCGCATTTAGCGGCCATTTTGAGTGCGTAAAACCTTCTCGAAGTGAAAATGTGAACTCGAACCTGTTTCTTTGGATTTTAAGAGATTTTTCTGTTAGATCTTTTAAAATATTTTATTGGTTTCCTAATTATCTGTAAAATTAGGTGGCGACTCTGTTTTATTTTAAATTTTAAAAATTGATTTTCACTTAATTTAGTTGAGTTTTAAACTGATTTTCGAATTTCTTTTTCAAAAAACTATTTTTCGGCATAACAGAAATGGCGACTCTGCTGGGAAAATTAATTAGGTTCTAACCATTAGATTAGGTTGTTTGACTAATTACCTGATTTGTTATTGTTTGCTCCATCTTTTTAAATTTTGATATTAAACTGTCATTGCATTCCATGACATTTCCTTTTTCATTTTTCTGTGTATTTGGAAAGATGGTTTTTGCGATCCCGCAGCCAGATTTTCAAATATTCAATCCTTTTCAGAATAAGTGGCAAGATTGTTGGTTCGTCCAATGCTTGTCATGAATTTCCAGCTCAGGTTGTCCGCCTGGGTACCCAATCCAGTCAAAACCACTCTTAGACATCTAGGATAGAGCGAAGCCAAAACCCCATTTTTAAGCATTGGCCTAAGATGACTCAACGCGTCAGGTGTGTTGGGCACATTAGAAAGACCACCTTGAGTCCAAAGTGGCCTCCAGCCCAAATGGATGATCATGCTTATATGTTTATATTTGAAGGATGTATATGCTATTTGATGAACCTTTGCCCTTAGGGGTTGGGAGTCATTTTAATAACAGACTTGTTTGCCAGACAAAGATGTTCAGAGATGCCAAGAAGTCTAACATGAAGAAATCTCCCGAGAAGGTTTAGTTTAGATTAATACCCCTGCGTGGGATTAATTATTTTTGTATTCCCCTTCCTATATTATGTATCCCCGTTAAAATTATTTATAAGACTTGTATAAATATTTTTAGGGCATTGGAACTTCTAATTACATATATATCCTTCAAATCGTTAGGCCCACCCTTGGCACAAAATGGGTCACATATCTGTTTAGGGCGCGTAATATCTGTTTATGTGGAATGTTTTATGAATACGTTGCTTTGTTTGGAGTTTCCTAGCCCACTCTTTTGGAGAGTTTATAAAATCCTTAAGAATAAACCAAGTCACTATCAAAGTTCGACCAAATACTTTGGAGTCTCAAGTTCTCAACAAAATCAATCACTATCAAAAGAACGTCCAAATACTCTTTGAGTCCCAAATTTCTCAACAAAAAAATTTTAAAAAAAAAAAGAAAGAAAAATCCCTTCTCAAAATTCTACTCTATTATTTTTCATCCCAACTCAAAAATATTCAAGTTCGAACTACGTGAGAATACGTAGGCAGCCTTTTAGGCCCGACCCCATCCTTTCGGAAGTTTTCCCCACTTTTTCGAAAGTTTATTTCTCTATAAGAAACTTATCTTGGCTAAGGGAATTCCCCATGGCCTGGCGCAAATCAATCTTCTTGATCCGCCATTTTCAAATTTACCATATCTCGTGTACTTGTGGGCTAGTTTGCTCTCGAATAAACCAACAATTGCGTGTTTATTCATATGTGTGTTACCTTGTATTATCTATTAATCTTAGGAAATTAACTCGTTCGCTGTTGAGTGATTTTTCTTGTAGGTAATCTAGAATTGGTATGTGTTGATACGCTGGCTAATCACCCTTACTTCACCAGATCCAAAGCCCATATAGATCCCTCTTTTAACCAAATTCGACAGATAACGGACCATAACGATGATGTGAGCTTAACAGAAATCACTGTGGCAGATCTTGTGGTCACACAACAGAACCAAATGATCGCACGACTAATGCAGCAGATAGCGGACCTGAAAATGGAAGTAGCAAATTTGGCCAACATTGCTGATGTTCCCGCTCCAGACAATGGGAGACCTTCTCTTCATTTTTTTTCTCCTCATCAACCCATCCCTATATCAACAAACCCACTATCCACCCCCGTACAAAATTCTACCACTATCAACGAACCAGGACCTTCAAACTTTTTTTCCCAAGTACCACCTCTTCCACATAATTTGAATACTACCCAAATAGGAAACTCCTCTCAAAAGACCCACCCTGAAAACCAACCCTCAAATCAATATAACCTACCCTCGGCACAAATACAACCTACTAATACCCCTTTTCATATTCCAATCCTCTTAAACTCACAAAATCCTCACAGCACGTATGCCGACATTGATCATTATGAGGAGAAGGAAAAGGAAGAGAATGCCAAACAAAAGATGGCCGAGTTGGATATCGAAGAAAAGATCGCTAAGGACATGAAAAAATTTCACTATACGCCGGACGCTATGCGCCTTGGTTATAAAGACTTATGCATTTATCCAGATCTGAACCTGCCAGAAGGGTTCAAAGTGCCGAAGTTTGATACTTTCAGTAGGAGCGGCAATCCTCTGGCTCATTTGAGGGCGTATTACGACCAGTTAGTGGGAGTTAAGAAGAACGAAGCACTTCTGATGCGACTCTTTAGCAGAAGTTTGAGTGGAAAAGCTTTATTATGGTTCACCTGCCGAGATGCAAGTCGATGGGCCAACTGGAGCTCCATGGCTAAGGACTTTGTCGACAGTTTTTCCTATAATGTTGAGAATGTGCCAAACCATTACTCATTAGAGAGCATTAGGCAGAAATCGACCTAGAGCTATAGGGAATATACATACAGGTGGAGGGAGGCTGCTGCCGGAGTACAACCTCCCATGTCTGAAAAGGAGATTATAGAAGCATTTGTGCGCTCACAGGAGCCCAAATTTTATGATAGATTGATTTTGCTCGTGGGGGTGAAGTTTGCAGACATGGTTAAAGTCGGAGAACATATTGAGTATGGTTCAGAAATAGGAAAACTTGGCCGCATAGCAGCTTCAGTTGGAACGTCCGAGAGAGTGAGAAAAAGGAGAGAAGATGTGTTGGTCATCTCCGGCATGTCAGACAAGAGGGAGTACCCTAGCAACCATACCAGAAAGTCCTTCCACCAAACTCATCTTCAAACTACCCCACATCACCAAACTCCTAACCACCAATCACCACCACCAAAGTTTCAGGTCACTATACCTCCCCGCCAAAACCATTCCAATTATAATCGAGTACCTTTACCCCTACAAAATAACTATAACTCCCCTAATCCAAAACCTCCTAGGGTGTTCACCCCACTCGCTGAAAGTCAGACACAACTATTCAACAAGCTATTAGCCGCAGGATTGATCCAGCCTGTTCCTCCGAGAGTCATGGACCCTAATTCTCATTTCTTTAAAGGTGATCAGATTTTTGCTTACCACTCCAACAGTGTCGGGCATGATACTGAAAATTGTTTAAATCTGAAGCATAAGATCCAGGACCTAATTGACCAAGACGTGGTTGCTCTTCGGACTGTTGCTCCCAACATCAACCAAAATCCTTTACTTGACCATGGGGAGAACATCACCAACTAAGTAGAAGATTGGTGCAAGACAAGATTTACCCACTACAATCGGTTCCTATATGCTACCAAGAGGCACTATGGCAGGAGATTTGAAGCTTTCTTTTCCTGTAATCGCATCTTTTGATTGTAGTCGTTCCTTTGTAATCGCATCATTTGATTGTAATCATTTCTATGTTTGTTATCCAATTATATTACTTTTGATGAACTACGTTTGACCTGAATTCTCGAGAATGAGATACGTGGGCGGCCTATATCGGCCTCAGTCACTTTCCTATTCAAAATCTATTTTGTCTACCCCTAGGGAACTACGTTGGCCTGATTCCTGCCTCAACGAGATACGTAGGAGCCACAACGGTTCGATCATATTCTCATAAAGAAAACTGGGACAGAATTTTCGAAAGAAACTCAAAAATTCTGAACAAAGAAGTCTTCTGTGATAAACTGCAGTTTAAAGCACAATTAACTGGGATAGAATTTTTGAGATCCTTCTCAAAAATTCTCAAAGTAATTTTGATTAGTTATCAATGTCTGACAACATTTAAACTTGGATGGAATTTTTGAAAAGAACTCAAAAATTCTGAATAAATAAGCCTTCTACAACATAATCAAAGTTCAGGGCTTGGTAAAACTTCAACTGAGACAGAAATTTTGAGAAAACATCTCAAAAATTCTCGAAGTGTTTTTGATAAGTTGTCAATGTATGACAAACATTTGAACTGGGATAGAAATTTTGTGGTTGTCCTCAAAATTTCGCTAAGCACCATTACAAATGTGAAAGTCGTACTTTCTACCCTACGTCTGGTGGGAGATCAAAGCAATCCATCGAAGACAAGAAGAGGAGCAGACAATCAAAGAATCAACACAGATCAGTTTATTTAAACTAACAAATTTCTTTGGATGTAGGGAAATTTTATCAAGTTTTATCTGCAAGAAGATCACTTCATTACTGCTGATGGGGACCATTATATATCCCTTGCAGGAAGATTTCACTTCATTACTGCCGACGGGGACCATTGTATATCCCCCGCAGGAAGATCACTTCATTACTGCCAACGGGGACCATTATATATCCCTCGCAGAAAGATCATTTCATTACTGCTGACGAGGACCATTATATATCCCTCGCAGGAAGATTTCACTTCATTACTGCCGACAGGGACCATTATATGTCCCTCGCAGGAAGATCATTTCATTACTACTGACGGGGACAATTATATATCCCTCGCAGGAAGATCACTTCATTGCTGCCGACGGGGACCATTATATATCCCTCGCAGTAAGATCATTTCATTACTGCCAACGGGGACCATTATATATCCCTAGCAGGAAGATCACTTCATTGCTGCCGACGGGGACCATTATATATCCCTCGCAGGAAGATCATTTATATCCCTCGCAGGAAGATTTCACTTCATTACTGCCGACGGGGACCATTATATATCCCTCGTAAGAAGATTATTTCATTGCTGCCGACGGGGACCATTATATATCCCTCGCAGGAAGATTTCACTTCATTACTGCCGACAGGGACCATTATATGTCCCTCGCAGGAAGATCATTTCATCACTGCAGACAGGGACCATTATATATCCCTCGCTGGAAGATCACTTCATTACTGCCGACGGGGACTATTATATATCCCTCGCAGGAAGATTTCACTTCATTACTGCCGACGGGGACCATTATATATCCCTCGCAAGAAGATCACTTCATTACTGCCGACGGGGACCATTATATATCCCTCGCAGGAAGATTTCACTTCATTACTGCCGATAGGTACCATTATATATCCCTCATAGGAAGATCAGCTCATTACTGCCTACGGGGACCATTATATATCCCTCGCAGGAAGATCACTTCATTACTGCCAATGGGGACCATTATATATCCCTCGCAGGAAGATCATTTCATTGCTGCCGACGGGGACCATTATATATCCCTCGCACGAAGATAATTTCATTGCTGCCAATGGAGACCATTATATATCCCTCGCGGGAAGAATATTACATTACTGTCGATGAACATCGAATATGGTGTGGACGTCATCAAGTAGGATGCATCACAACGTGGAACTTTCTCTTAGCAGCGAACTGGGACATAGTCTAAAAGGGGACGTCAGACCTTTCGGATACGAGCTGGAAGCAACTACCACCACCATCTAACCACACCCCTTTTAGAAGGCATGTGGGATTTCTGTAAGTCAGTTTTTTTTTAATTTCACCTTTAGATATTCTTAACTCTCACCGAAGGCAATTTTCCCAATCCAAGTGACGATATACCAAGAGTTGTGAAATTATGTCCATGTAAAGTCTTAATTAGGATGTGAAGCGCGCCACATCTCTAATTAAGAGGTTGCAAGCCATTTTTTCACAATTCAATTTTGTCACTCCTCCGGAACCCGAGGTTATCTCCGAATAGGAAATTTCCTCTTCAATCAACAGAGTCGAACTACAGGCAGCCTGAATCCTGAGTCCAAAGGATATGTAGGCGGGCTCAATTTTGAAAACTCGGTTGTATTCCAACATCCACTCCTTAAGTCTCAAAGCCAACATTTCATAAGATGAAACGTAGTCGGCTAAAAATTGAGTTAGTCAAGTTTCTTTGTCCACGATCTCTTTCATCGATCGCATCCAAAGAAAGGGACAGTATTTGAACCCCCCCCCCCGAGAAAAAGTGATTAAAGCTTTTTGTATACAATAAGTGATAGAGTAATCTTAGAGTTAGAAAAATATAAAAACCATGAAGAGTGGGAATAATAAATAATTGAAATAGGTAGTTAAGAGTCATGTGATGATAAGCTAAGAAATGGGGTGATAAGTCAAGTCCCTTCTAAGTTTTGGTTAAAAAGCAGTACTATTATCTGGCTTTCAGGGTAGAAGGTAGAGGAAGACTTATTAATTAGTATGAAAAGGAGTACACTCCAATGAGAATGGAGTCAATGTTGACATGCCATTGTGTTAGTAAAGATCAAGTATGGGTCTTAAATAGGAGAGCAGATAGCATAAAGTGGCAGATCTAATCTAGTTTTATGATTTTGAAAGAAGAATCACATGAGATCTACAGAGTTATGAAGTTAGCTAGGTAAGGAGGAATAATGGATAAGATAGATACTACTTAACTTATAAAATGGAGTATGATGATAGACTGTGCTTAGATGTATTATGAGGTAAAGGTTGATTTCTTATCATGAGATTCAGTGGTTCAATATTTCTTACTTTATCTAGTAGTTTAGAGTTAGTATAATATGAAAAGAGTATGGACGTACATGTTTAGAACTAGATCCTAAGCCTGAACTTAGTGAGAATTATGAAAAGAGGGATAGTATGACGAGAATGATACTATTAGTTAGAGATTTACTCAAGTATTCTTGGCATAATATAAGCGAGAAATTAAGATGTTGACTATAAGTGTAACATTACAAGTACGGTTAATGTGACCCTTAGATGAAAACAGTGCATTGAACCTAAGTCATTAGATACGAAAATGGCCTAAGAGGTATATTCAAAATAGTATATAATTGTGAGAGATTGTAAGCTTATGACTTACTATGAGTACATAGATAGTATAAATAAGTTGTCAATTGTAGAATAGATTGATGTAACCATTCTTTATTGCCCTTAAGAGTTGGGTCAAAGGGGGCAAGCTATAGATAATGAGGAGCCTCCCGTTATAGTCCAAGTTTTCTAGTTAGATGTCTGTGAATATAGAAAATGAGTGTTGGTAGACTAGAAAAGAAGAGGTTTGATAATAGAGTCATATGAAGCGACTATTATGCCAGTATGGACAACAAGTATAGGAAAATGTCTATAAAGATATAAGAGAGTTAAAGTGGTAGATCTTTGGTACAACTAATGTGTAGATGGTGAAATGTATCCCAAGAATGTTAAACGCTGATTGGTGATTTAAAAGTAATCTCCAAGGAAGTGGATTAATATTGGACTAATAAGATTATGGATATATAAAGTCTCAATGAGTAACTCGGGGAAAGGTATTAGAGAGTTTTAGTAGAAAAGTGGGTATAAAAGTTTGGGTTAGTCTTTAGATTCTATTGGTATAAGTGAGTTTAAAGTATCATATCGATGATAAGATTGGCTCCAAGATGATGACAAGGGCTACTGAGCATAATGATAATAAGAATTCATGTTGGATTGTGATCATGATGTAATCATATGATAAGGATTTTTAGTTAAATGAATTCAATATGGAAATAATTACTTGTAGATCTTTAAAATTATGAATTACTATTATTTAATGTGTAACGTGATCGTATGAGAAAATTAGAATGAGTTAAGACAATGTCAAATAGAATTAAAAGAGCTGGAATTAAAAATGAATAAAATTAGTCAGATGTAGTTATCCTTTAGAAAGAATAAGAACAAAGTCATTCACTCTGATGGTAAAAGTCAAAAATAAATCTTACAAGAGCGTAGTGAATTGAATTTAGAGACGCGTGATTCCATCTATTCTGCGTTGTTATAGTGATAATATTATGTGTCATTGATCTGGGTTAGAAAATTATTGGGTAATATTTGAAAAAAAAATCTATATATGTGCGACTTGAATATTATGATACGCCTTTTTGTGATTTTGAGTATGGTCATTAGTACAATGAAATTTTCATAAATAATATGAGAAGGCCGATAAAGAGGCGATCAATAATAAGTTAAGATACATGCATATGTTCATAAAAATCTTCATGGTATGAGTTAATATTGACAGATAAGGGGAATAGGATTATATGACTGGAGCTAGAATTCAAGTTTTTCATAGTGAGTCTATGTTCATGGTAGTACCTTTTTTTTCAAGGTATGTATTGGTAAAGTATGAAGCAATCGAATTGTATTGGATGTTGAACATTTGAAAGGACTTGGACATGATTTGGATCATAGAGTTAGTTACTTAGCTATTAAAGGACCTAAGGAAGGATGTTACTTAAGATTTTCATTTAGCATATGAGAAAAATAATATCGTGAGCTATTGGTCAAAGAATATGGTTGGTGGACAAGTTAGTTAAAGAAATAAAAATCAGATATATTGAATAGTTTAAGGATTTTGAACTTGAAGTTATGAAAGAATATGATATCTTGTACAGATCTTTTATTCAAAGTAAAAGGTAATATGAATTTTTCGTGTGAGTTCCGACACGATCATATAATATGAATTGAGTTGGCACAAACTTATTAGGAATTTATCCATAATTTTTATGAAAAATGAGTTTAATTCAATTGACGGATAGTGATGTCAGGAAGATGTTGTATTTATTGTAATTGGGATTATGTGAATATGGTAGATGACTTATGGGCGAACTACGATATGGACCTATATTTTTACATGATTATTAAGAATTTTGAGGCAATTGAAACTACTATATTGTTGAGACTATCCATACTATTGCCATGCTCTCTTGGTAAAGTAAGGTGCTGGTGGAGACTCAATCATTCTAGATATGTTAAAATAGATGTTGTTTTATAGATGTTATTTTACAGAAATTGAAGTTAAAATTTATAGAAGAGCTATCATAAATTCTTATAGTTGCAGTAGTCTTAAGATTCATGAATTCTTATTGAGGTCATGGTTAGCTATATATGATGGAATGCGGGCCTGTTGGGTCTAGCTCTATCTTTCTTAAGGGTTCTTTGCGGCACGAGTATTAATCTATTTTTTATAGTGTTTAGAGGTTCTATATATTTGACTTGATCGCTTGCTAAGTGGTCACTTGATCATTTCCTTCATTGAGTTAGAAAAAAAAAACTAATTTTCTAGGAAGAGTATCCAATGTCTAATGATCACATTTTATAACTTAAGATTATGAGAAGTATGAGTGAGGGATGGTTGGTTCAGATTCATTTCCAGTTATAACCGATATTATTGATTCAGAATTTTACTGTGATTATGTGAAAAAAAAGTGATTGTCCAAATGGTTGTGTGACGATCGAGTGAGTGTTGGTTTTAGTTGGGTTATGAGTTAGTCTGTGACTACAAGATTATTTCTGATTGTATATCTGCTAAAATTTAATGCAAAAGTTTAGCTCTTAGTAGTTAATCTTGATAGATGATTTTAACGAGGAGTTTAAATAGAGAGATGAACACCGACTTTAGAAGATCGATAATAATTTAGGCTTTTGATAGCATAGGCTATTCTTCATTCTCTTTCTTTTGACCGTTCGAGGATGAACGGTGGGTATCTTATTGAGGTCATGATTAGCTATATGTGATGGAATGCGGGCTTGCTGGGTCTAGCTCTATCTTTCTTAAGGGTTCTTTGCGGTTACGGGTGTTAATCTATTTTTTATAGTGTTTAGAGGTTCAATATATTTGAATTGATCGCTTGCTATGTGGTCACTTGATCATTTCCTTCATTGAGTTAGAAAAAAAAATTAATTTTCTATGAAGAGTATCCAATGTCTGATGACCACATTTTATAACTTAAGATTATGAGAAGAGTTAATTGTAAGAATGAAATCTTGAAAAGATCTGTGATGGCTTTTACATTATGAGTGAGGGATGGTTGGTTCAGGTTCATTTCCAGTTATAGCCGATATTATTGATTCAAAATTTTACTGTGATTATGTGAAAAAAAAAGTGATTGTCCAAATGGTTGTGTGACGATCGAGTGAGTGTTGGTTCTAATTGGGTTCATGAGTTAGTCTGTGACTACAAGATTATTTCCGATTGTATATCTGCTAAAATTTAATGCAAAAGTTTAGTTCTTAGTAGTTAATCTTGATAGATGATTTTAAGGAGGAGTTTAAATAGAGAGATGAACACCGACTTTAGAAGATCGATAATAATTTTGGCTTTTGATAGCATAGGTTATTCTTCCTTCTCTTTCTTTTGACTGTTCGAGGATGAACAGTGGGTAAAATTGGTATCTAATGTAACGACCCGTTAGGTCGTTTCAAGAACTAGAGTTTCTTATTTCATAAATAATTTATTTCGTAATTTTAATAGGTACTTTGAACAATTTGATAACTTTTGTTATCTAGTTTAAGGGTAACTTTAAATAATTAATCTAATTTATGAATTAAAGTGAGTATTTATTTAAACATCTTTTTTCACTTTTCTTATATTTATTAAAAATAAGTAGTAGGATTTTCCTCTTTTAATACATAAACAAATAAATTAAAAAAAAAAAGAACAAAAAGAATTTAAAATAAAATAAAAATTATATATACACAAAAAGATGGGCTGCTGTGCAACCTTGATGGAAGAAAAACAAAGAGCAGCAGAACGCCCCAAGGAGAAAAAAAAATGAATGCAGAAAAAAATGCTCGTGCAGTGTCAAACAAGAGCTTTCAAGTGCAAGTGAGAAATTTCATATGCATCTCCTTTAAAGTTTCTATGAAATTTATTATGTATATAAAAGTATAGTGGTGCTTATAATATATTAGTGGGTGGAAGTGAGTTCTTATTTTGTCTTCTTTAAAGTTTTTAGGAGTATTGTTTTCTGTCAATAAAATATTGGTAGCAACTATGGGGTGACTATGGCTAGTAATTGTTCATGATAATTTAATTTGTGGAGGATGTGATATTATGAAATAATGTTACTAAAAGTATTTTGCATTAAATTATTGCAAAAAGTAAGTATAGTTTATGGGTGAGTATTAATTTCATAATTTAATTTTGACTTTGATTTTTCTTTCTTTGATATAGTTTTCATAAATTAAGTTAATGTAGTAATATATGTGATTAAATATTAGGTATTTGTACTATATAAGTATTATTATAGTTATGTTATTTGGAGGAGCTAATACTTACCCCTAGGTTCAAAATTTAGGAAATTATTTATAAAATTGGGTGAGTATTCAACCTAGGGTAGACGTAATATGGGTATTTACGAACTCGTGTTCTTATGAATATTATATATTTGATAGATTATTAACATTCTGGGGTATTGGAGAAAGGAAAAGCATTGGTGGATTAGCTAGCTTGACATCGATTCTTCGATTGAGGTAGGTTATGGTTTGTTCTATGTAATGGAGAGACTCTTAATAGCAATTGATAGTCATTGAGTAAATCTATGACATTTTTTATACACTTAATTGTTGTGGTTTGGCTGACTGATATATTGTTGTAATTGGTCTACAGTCCCAAGACCATGAAACCCATAATCTTGAACTTGATCTCTCAAAGTGATGCCTTGAATAAAGAAGACTTGATGAAACATTGGTAATGAAGTGAGAAGTAATGATAAGGAATAATGAATTATATATAATGGATCGGGTGTCACGTACCAACACATATATATTATAGGATCGGGTGTGACGTATTGATACATATTTATTATAGGATCAGGTGTCACGTTCCGACACATATATTATAGGATCGGGTATCACGTACCGACACGTATATATTATAGGATCGGGTGTCACGTACCGACACGTATATATTATAGAATCGGGTGTCACGTTCCGACACATATATTATAGGATCGAGTGTCACGTTCCGACACACACACGCGCGCATACACACACATATATATATATTGGATCGGGTGCCACATTCCGACACGATAATAATAAAGGAAAACACGTTAAAATAATTTAATATACTCAATTTCAAAGAACCTATCTCCCAAAAGAAGTGTGATGTGGAGGCTTGAGTCTACATGTGTATTATTGATATCGTTGATTGGTTGTATACTTGTTTCTTACTGTTGCCACCTGTTAAGTGTTATGGTTGATTCCTGTTATTATTTTATGCATATTAATTTCTATTTAGAGTCGGCCGATGATACCTATTCAGTACATGTGGCTCGTACTGATTCCTACTTGTATTTTTCTTTATTTTACTTTTGTGGAGTGCAGTGAGTGTTTCATCAATTTCAATTCGCCATCAGCTCTAGTCGGTCGTTGGTACATCAGGTTCGAGGGTGAGCTATCCTCCTAGTCCATGTCAGAATCTCTTGGTCATGGAATGATGTCCTTACCTTTCGGACATAAACTACTTTATTCATTTATTTCGGTGTTGATATTTTTAGATTTGGTATTTTGCAATTAGCATTCTTGATGTGGTAACTTTCAGGTTTTGGGGAATATTATGTAATGGCCTTAGTAGATTTTGTAATTCTTACTTTTATAAGTTTGATTTTATAAGTTGAACTGCTAATATAGGTCGAAATTTGTATCTTCGGTTCGCCCATCTAAGAGGATAAGTGTGGGTGCCACTCACGATCCATTTTGGATCGTGACAAAGTCACATTTATTTTGGGACAGAAGGAGTACTTAACAGTCACCACATGCAAAATTCAACCCAACTACATTTTCAAAAGTGATGGTATCATAGCGATTAGTTAAACACAGACCGAAGTTGAATAAATTATTATTGATAATACAACGGAAAAGACCACATTGATCCTATCTTGGGTAGGTGCATCAGCTATTTATCTAAGTGCTAGTATTTAAAACAGGTAACATACTGTCAAGAAAACAAAGCATATCATGGATGCAACTTTGAAGTTCCTTTCGTATCGAGAGTTCGGGAGTGTTCAACAATTGATAT